>CM021100.1:2368983-2405551 GCA_007115665.2 Sequoiadendron giganteum | reverse complement strand
GATATGTCCTAAGCTAAGTGCACAATGAATTCATGTGGCTTACCATTCCATTCAAAATCACTAAGGAAGCCATCAATGTCGTAACCGGTTTGAATTCTTCTAGTGGGTTGCCCATTCTCAAATCTGTGAAAAATCAAACTATCACAGATGCAACAAGATCAACTTACGACAGAAGGGCAATGACCATAGACAACACCATTGATATAGATGTAAAATTTGCATCCATGGTCATAGGTTACAAAATCTACCATTCCTGCTAAGAAAACTCTGTATCCGGAACAACAATTTATACAGCCTACCAGATGGTTAAATAAAATGTTGACTTTGATCTATGTGAGTTTTTGAGGATTCAACTAATGGAAAATCTGGCCAAAATAAAGAAGGATAAGAAAAACTCATTCAAATATTGTGCCCTACTTTTATGCTTGTTTTGTTATTTCATGGATGAGATTCCAGCAACTGGTAAAGTTCAGTGGAGAAAAGACACTTTGGTAATCGAATAAATCAGAGATCTTTTGTATAGTACCGGAGACATGAAATCAAGGAATAATGCTATGTGGGGATATTTCAAGGATTTCCAGGCTATGATGCAAGAAAGAGAGAGGATTCCTACCTCTATTGTGGAAAAATACAAAGATTCTATTTGTTTTATGGTGAGCATTAATCAGTGCATGATGGAGGCCACTGATCCCAGAACAATCTGGATTATTCCTATGGGTTATGAAGTCAATGGAGCAACCTTGGACACATATTCTCAACACATCCTGAGCAAACCAATTGATCCGGCAGAAGATGAGAGTAGCTACATTCACTCAAGCTTGGGCAAGAGAGGAGCTTGAGAACAATGAACTGTTAAAAATGGCATCTGGGGTATTGGAGAAATTAATGCCATCTTATGTAAAAGATTCGGCTAGCTCATCCTCCTATGAGCTAAAAAGGCTAATCAATTTTGTTGACACTCATTTTGAGTCATTTGAAAAATCAGCCATGACAAAAGTACGGAAAGAATTTGATGCTAAAATATTTAGTGGCATGAAAGAGTTCATTGTTCAAGATAAAACACTCTTGACTACATGCATTAAGAATTTAAAGGATGCTTTGTCTGAAGGTGGAAATATTTACAAAGCATGCCTATCTTTCTCAAAATTTATAGAAGAAAATGTAAAGAAGGTCAAGGAGCTGGAACTCAAGCTAAATGATATCTCAAAAGCATTTTATCTGGTAACCAGTAGTGTTGGGAAAGCAAAAGAAGTGATGTCTCTGTTCAGTAAAAAACAAGGGTTGAAATCTGCAAATGACAAAATTGTTGCCAAAAGTTGTGAACTCTGGAGTATAATCTGTCTGAAACTTGACATATTGTCAAGTGCCCTCAAAGAAGGAGAGGAATCTTTAGGAGTTGTAGATCCATCCAACCTGGAGTCCACGGAGACTCAATCCTATCTGATCTATGGTCACATCACAATTTTCGAAAGTCTTAAAAGGATTTGGGACACAAATCTGATTCAGCTAAAGAAAGACTTTGTTGGTATTTTTCAACTCATGTAAGTTACAATATTTTTTTTGCTCAAACAGTTTTTCTGAATCAATACATTTTTGGCATTCGACACCTACCTTTTCCATTTATGTCAAAGGGGGAGAAGGAATAGAGTGAAAAATGTTTAATCTTCTCAAGGGGAGAATTGGAGAATTACATTTTTGAATTTTTGAGTGGTACAGTCTATCTTGGTACCGATCCGGCACTTAGACATTTTTCACTAAGTGTTTCCATCAATGCCAAAGGGGGAGATTGTTGGCAAGAGACACTGTGAGGTTCACTTGGTGTTGTCATTGATAGCAACCATAATCATCTATTGGGTCTGCACTACATCATTTGGTCCTACCAGTAGGAAGACTCAGAATTGTCAAGTGAGAACAGAATATCTGGTAACACAGTGTTCTTCGATCTATAAGATCATTTTCGGCTATTATTTTTCTTTGCGCATCCCAGGGAACATTTTTTGGCATATTATCCTCATTTCTTCTAAAGCGCAATAGCTCATACCAGATCGTGTGAAAGTTAGAAGATTCAATTGTCGTGTTCTCAATTTTTCTTGTATTGAGGTCAACCTCTTGAATGTATTAAGTCACGGATATATAGGAACGAATTAATTAAGTATATTTATGTTTGTATGTCATTGTTTGGGTCCTAACCAAGTTAAGGCCGACCTTTGAGGGTACGTATTGTATATCTCTCATAATGTGAGCCGACAAATGTAATTTTCTTATGTTTTGTTATAGCCGACAGAGTGTAAGTAAATCCTATGCTATGGATATATATACTTGGTCTTTCATATCATTTTGTAGGAAGTAAGAGTTCTATTAAAGTATGAACAGCGAGTTAGAGCAGAGCATAGGTGCGATAATGCACAGTTTCACTTGCACGTAGATGATCTATGTTGTGTGCATGAGCAAAGCATAGCAGAATTACAGATTCAGTCTGTAGAAGTGCAGATCTATTATTGTGTTTCATCTGGAACTATAATTAGGTATTTTAGATGCTATCATCTCAGTTCAAATCTTCAGATGGTTTTAATCTGAACTCTTGGGCAGCAAACCCTTTCCCTTTTCAGCAGTGAGCTCTAGGAAGTGCGCTTGAATGCAAGTGCATTCCCTTGTAATCTTCACTTTTGAGTATACTCAGAATCATACTTGTGGATTGGCCATCCACTGTGGTTTTTCCCCTAACAGGGTTTCCACATAAAAATATTGGTGTTATGGTGTTGTGTTTACCTTCTTGTTTATCTTCTCGTTTATTCATTGTGAATGAATGTTAATGATGCTTTAAAGTTAAAGATTACTAAAGCTAATTTTTGCACAACACTAATTCACACCCCCCTCTTAGTGTGGATTGTTTCAAACATAAGCATGGATAAGTATAAATAAAAGGTTCATTCATTCATTTTCATTTTAGCAACTTGAGTATTCATTCCTAAGGCAAGTTTATGAGATCAAGACCATTCAAGAACAATTCATCAAACATTTGGATCCATCATCAAGATTCAAGCATCATGTCAAAGATATTCTTGCATCATGTGTGTTTCTTAGCTAACATTTGTGTTGTAGGGTTTTGATTCAAGAAAGAAATTCAAGTCAAGATCTATCAAGCATTCATTTGATTCAAGATCTAAATTCAAGCTATCCACTTCACACAAGTTTGTAGATTTCACAACAAGGGTTTGGTGAGTTGCAACATAGCACTTTTTTCATTCATCATTTCCCTCCTAGTTAATTCATTTAATTTCAAGGTTTAATTACCAACAAGGGGTTTGACCAAGGCAAACCCCCATTTACGAACAATCAACAAGTTTTTCCTCTCTTGTTTGATTGTGTTTGTAGATTTAGGTTGAAGACTTGAAGATCATTTGAAGTGCAAAGTTTTCAAAGCTGTGAAACTGTATAGCAAAGTTGTCATCTTCATGGAAACTCACCTACGGGCCAGATCTGGAAGTTTTAGGACCTGAGATCTCAGAAGAAAGAAGTGCAAACATTGAGCCTCGATATCACATTCAGAGATTGCACAAATTCAAAATAGGACTAAGACAATAGTAAGGGAATCTTAGTCCTCCAAGTGGAATTTGCAAAGATTCTTTTGGATCATGTTCTGACATCCAAAGATTTTGCATTTCCCTCGAAAAATAGCAACGAAACTAAGAAAATTGTAAGGGAATCTTAGTTCTCCCTGGCACATTTTGACAGCATTTTTGCATTCCCAGAATCCTAATCACATTTCCAGACTTCCCAGTTACATACATCCTAACTTGTTTCTTAATTCCATCATTTGCATTCATTATTTGACTAGCATTACTAGGTTTTGTGAGTTGAATGTTAAATTATCTTTTCCAATATTTTGCTTGGTGGTGAACCCTCAAAATCCTAAAAGAACCCCTCCTAGGTCTTCCTTGTTGTGAATTAACTCCCCTTTGGGTTGATAGTCAATCCAATTTTGGATCCTAGGACATTATCGAATGGAAATTGGAGAAGAGTGGTGTTCTATGACTGAGGCCATAAAACATTCCCCCACACTCCTTTTGCTTATTGTTCATTATGGTGAACTTGGCATTTTAGAACATTCATTTTTTGATTTGGAGTTCATTAAAGTCCTAGATCTAGGTTGCATTCATTCTTACATTGCATCTTGCATTAGTGGATGTGCATCTAGGGTTTCTCATATGTACATTAGTGAAAGTGCATATAGGTTGCATTTTTGCTTTCTTGCATCATCTTATTTCATTGAAATTTTGAAAAGTGCATTGTCAATCATCCTAATTGTATTTAGGAACATTGTCATTGCATTTAAAATTGAAAAAAATTACATTCAACTTTCCATTCAATTGCTTGTCATTAGTCACTTTTTCTTGCGTTCATTTGCACAATTTTCTATTTCTAAACATCAAGTCCCTGAGTAGGCAACCTGGGAACACTATTATCAACTCATATTTTGTTGTTTTCTAAGAAAAACCTTTACTAGGACTAAAACGCCCTTACTGGCGTCTTAGTCCCTTTATGGGTTTTTGCCTCAAAATCTTGTTTGAGTTAATTCCACTTTGTTCCAGTTTCTGGAACCTTCAAAATTCATTAGCAGGACCAAGGTGCCCTTGCTAGCATCTTAGTCCTTGTGGAGTTTGAATTTGCAGTTTTCAAGTCTTAAATCTACTTTTGTGTGCTTCCTAAGCCTCTTGGTAACATATACTATTAGTCTATAAAGTTTTGGGAACATCTATTTTATGCATCTAGGACAAAAAAATCAATTTATGATACTTATTTTTAAAATCATTCCAATTGCAAGCATCATCAAATTTGAAAATGTTCACATTTCTAAAACTTTGCATAATATGGATAAAAGTACTTTTCACTTTTTCATATACAATGTTTACATTCATAAAGCTTTGCATAAGTTTGATAAAATTTATTTTCATTCTTGGATACACATTGTTTGCATTCTTAAATTTTTGCATACATTGGATAAAAGTATTGTTCATCTTTGGATATGCATTGTTTACATTCTTAAAGCATTGCATAGGATGGTTAGAAGTGGTTTTCATTTTTTTTCAAAAAATGTTAGTACCTAATTACCTTTCTAGGAATGCTAAGAAAAACTTCATATCCCCTCCCTATGAGAGTGTTTTAGTGAAAAAGAATACAACCTTGGACATTCCTAATGATCATACTCATTCTTCTCCTAATATCTCTCCTATTGGCGAAGAAGATATTTTGGTGTTAGAGAACCAATCAATGAGAGTTTTGAGAATCCTAGTTTTTTCTCTCCTTCTACCTCTCTTATTAGGAAAGACATTTATGAACAAGAGGACATAACAATAGGTAATCATCATGATCACATAGCACAACAAGAAACCATTGAAACTTCAACTAGTCTATATTCATCTCCCAACATTTTCACCTCTTGTGCTAATATTTTAGAGGATGAAAGTGTGAGTGAAGATATGTTGGTCTATGATAACCCTTTTTATGATCCTTCCCCTACCTATCCTATTTCGGAAGACATTACAAGACAAAGGAATGAAATTATGGATAATCATGATGATTACTTTTTTTTCTCCTAGTTGCGAGGAAGATTCCTTGGTATTAGAAAATACAACCAGTGAAATTCATGAGGAAAACATTCCTGAACAAGATAATGACATCATTGATAAGCAATACAATTCAACCATTGATCATTCACCTACTTGAGATGAAGTCATTTTGGAGAAAATAATCCTTGACTATAAATAAAAAATTTATTGCAATGGTTGTTACATAGTTTATTTACTTGCATAGTGAAAACTTAGGAAAAATTTACTTCAGTGAACGGTTGGCACGTTACATGTGGTATCAGAGCTACCAAGTTAGCTCTAGAACCTATGAGATCATCATTATATCCGTCCAACATTATCTAATGTTTGGAAGTTATTGTGCCAACATGGTGCATCTCAAATTAATGGCTAGAAAGTCAGTAATCGGAAACGAGCACTACCTCAAGGCCAAGAAGGAAAGAGAGGTCATCGTTAGAATAATTGAGGGTACCAACTATGATAATGCCATCTAGTTGAGTGACACTGAATCACTTAGTCATGCACTCTCTTAGATCAATGATGTGAAGATAAAGATGAAGATGGAGGCCATGTACAACTATTTACCTTTCATATCACCAAAAAAGTTTGAGTCATTATCACTTTCCAAGGATATGCCCTCAAAAGGAAGTGTCAATCTGGCATTTATCTTTAGGGACCCTATAGTTCTTCCAATGGTGGAAGTAATTGTAATTTCCTTGAGTAACGATTCTCAGTTATATGTACCGCATAACTATGTATCGGATGACAAATTTGAAGTCTACTATCCTTTCTAGGATAGGTATGAACAAGCGAGAGATGAGCAACAATCTCAATCTATAGGATATATGCCATTAAGTTACATGTCAAAAAGTGAATCTAAGGGATACTCTCCACTCAACTATCTAAATAGCCACTCCATGTAATCAAAAGGATATTTAAATCATTAAGAAATGAATAAAATCATGTGTTTATTGAAAGAATGTCCCTAATCTTATGTGAAAATATTTCTATGTGTATGAGTGCCATTTCAATGATTTCCATAAGATAGTTGATAACATGATTAAATCTAACATGGATAAACATTCGGGTAAAAATCTATTCTTATGAAGACGTTGAGGACACGAACCAATTCTGGTGGAAGCCAAGAAGTTGGGCAAGGACCTAGAAGATTTGAAACTAGACTTGACAAGATCTTAGCAAGGTTGTAACACCTTTAGCAAGAGAGGTTAAAAGATAGGGTTGAGAAGGAATTTCTTATTAATAAGAATGAGGGAGAAAACTCTTTTCATGAGCATGATGAAACTTATGATCACGAGAGGGAAAAATCACCTACGCCATTTGAGGAAAGAAATAAGAAGTGTATGGCTTTCAAAATTTCTAAAGATATGAAGAATATTACCCCACCCAAGTTTGAGGGAAGCTCTAGTGGAGAGGAAGTTGAGGCTTTGTTGGTCCAAATGGAAAAGTATTTTGAAAGTCAGAACTACACAGAGGTCACCAAAGCCGCATGGGGTGCATATCAGTTAGCAGGAGAAGCCTCTAACTAGTGAATGAATAAAAAGATGAAAGTCAATATTAACTCATGGAAGATGACATGGGGTAAATTTGTTGATATTTTCCATAAGATATGGTTTCCCCAACTCTACTATGACCAAAAAATCATGGATTTCCAAAGTTTGAGATAAGGTAATATTTTGGTCAGTGAGTATTGGGAGAAGTCTACCCGACTTTTGCATTATGTTCCTACATATCAAAAATAGGAACACTTCCGCATTAGAAAGTTTATTAAAGGACTTAACAACCAGATTGGAGGAGAGGTGGATATGCACAGTCCAACAACTATGGATATTGTATGTGAGAAAGTAGTAAAGAAGGAGAAAAATCTTAAGGCTATCTCCAACTGTCGGGAAAATAAAGATCATAAGAAGGTTGCGGAAGTTCCTAACAAGCCAACTCCAAAGAAAGTGGAAGTTGTGCAAAATGCACCCAAGCAAGGGGAGAAAGGATCGCGCAATGGTAGAAAAGAATCAAAAAGGGAACATAAGAGAAATGGTTCTAGTGGTGGGAATACCAACAATGTTGGTGGAAACGCTAGTAAATCTAGAGAACCCACAAGGAAGAGATTACCATATTTAGGATGCTTTACATGTGGAGACCACTTTATTGGAGAATTTCCTAATAGGTCTTCTGGGTCACAATCCTATGGTAATCCACTACCCAATAAGCGTTGTTCCAACAAAAGATGCATGCAGCTATGGATGATTGTCAGGTGGAGTATCAAGTGACTCCAATTGAAACTCTAGGTATTTTGTTTGGCTTACCCATTTTTGTTCTTATTAATACTAGTGCAACTAAGAATTTCATTTCACCTAAAGTAGCTAAGTAATTATCTAGAAAGGTTGGACTCATGGCAATGTCTTGGGATGTAGAGTATGCAAACCAAACAAGAGCAAAGGTGGAACAATGTTTGTTTGAGGTTAGAATAGAGCTACCTTGTTTTTCTATAGAAGTGAACCTATATGTCATGCCTTTAGGATCCTATGATGTTATCTTAGGTATGAATTGGTTGTGGAGACATAATACTAAGGTAGATTTCCATGTGAAAATAATAAAATTCCTAGATGATCTTGGTAACCAAGTGAAGTTTCAAGGGATACCTAGAGAGGTCGAGATTCATCAAATCTCGGTAATGCAACTATTAAGGGATAAGAAGAAAGGGTGTAAACTCTTTGCAGTCAAGATTGAAGAACATGAAAAGAACGTTGATAAATTTGGGTCACAAAACTTCCATGAGATGGAAGATGGTGAAATGGATGAAACTGGAATGTCGAACATGGAGAGCTATCCTATATTGAGAAAGTTTTCGGACATGTTTCTAGATGATTTATCTAGATTGCCACCAAAAAGGATATTTGATTTCTCTATAGATATAGTACCAAGGTTTGAACCTATTCCCAAGATGCCCTATAGGATGAAAAAAACTGAGCTAATGGAGCCTGAGGCATAGCTGGATGAATTGTTGTCTAAATGGTTGATAAGACTGTGTTTCACCCTAGGGATCTCTAGTCATCTTTGTGAAAAAGAAGGATGGTACTTTGCATTTTTGCATCGAATATCATATGCTTGATAAATCTATGGTGAAGAATAAGTATTTGTTGCCATGCATGGACAATCTTTTCAATCAAATGAGGGGAGTTTTCATATTTTCTAAAATAGATATGAGATCTAGATATCATTGGTTGAGGATTACGGATGAAGATATCTTTAAGACTGTGTTTAGAACTAGATATGGACACTATGAGTTCACAGTTTTACCTTTTGGTTTAATGAATACACCTACTGCATTTATGAACCTGATGAATAGCATATTTAGGGATTGCCTAAAAAAATTTGTCTTGGATTTTCTAGATGACATATTGATTTATTCTAAGGATATGGAAGATCACTACAGACATTTAAAGATAGTCCTACAATGGTTAAGAGAACATAAGTTGTATGGGAAACTCTCTAAGTGTACCTTCTTTCAAAGGAGAGTTCATTATCTAGGGCATATGATCTTGGAAAATAGAATCTCCATAGATCTAGCTAAGATCAAGGCAATACTTGAGTGGCCAGTACCCAAGAATGTGTCTAAGGTAAGAAGTTTCATGGGAAAAGCAGGGTACTATAGAAATTTTGTTGCAAACTTCTCTAATATCGCTTTTCCAATTACTTATTTACAAAGGAAAGGGAAGAAATTTGAGTGGACTGAGAAGTCTCAAGAAGCCTTTGACCTACTCAAAGAGAAGTTGACCACTGCACCGATCTTGAAAGTACCAGATCCTAAGGGTAGATTTACTGTTATCACTGATGCATCCAGGGAAGGCTTAGGGGGTGTGTTAATGCAAGATGGGCAAGTAATTGCTTACAAATTAGGGAAGTTGAAACCTTACGAGAAGAATTATGCATCACATGATTTGGAGTTAGTATCTATGGTTCACACATTGCAAATGTGAAGGAATTACTTGTTAGGGAACCCTTTGAGATGAAAACTGGTCATAATGGATTAAAGTACCTTTTTACTTAACCTAATCTAAATGTTAGACAGAGAAGATGGTTAGAGTTAATAGTTGATTATGACTTTAATATCAGTTATATAAAAGGGAAAGAAAATCATGTTACTGACACCTTGAGTCGAAGACATCATGTTGCTTTGATAGTGATAATTCAAACCGACTTTAAAGGACAAGTGTTGCAGAAATGCAAAGAGGATGAGTATTAATTTCAAGTCAAGCAAGCACTCACTAGAAATCCACAAGATTCTAGGTATGAAGGGTTTCATTTCTAACCTAATGGATTACTTCTATATAAAGGGAGAATCTATGTACATGAGGAAGAAGAGTTAATATATCTGGTATGGAAGGAAATACATGAAGCATCATACTTTAGACACCATGGAGTGACAAAAATGATGGAATATGTGAAGCCATTGTACTTTTGGAAAGGGATGAAAGGAGATGCACCACCATATTTGTGGCTAGGTGTCTTCAATGTCAAAGGGTGAAATCAAAGCATCATCATCTTGCAGGTTTTTTATATTTGCATGATATCCTAGAGAGGAAGTGGCAAGACATAAGTATGGACTTTGTGCAAGGATTGCCTATGTCAAGAAATAAGCACAATTCCATTCTTGTGGTAGTAGATAAGCTTACAAAAGTAGCACATTTTATACCCGATAATCTAACTAATGGATCACCTGCCATAGCAAGAAAATTTGTGCAAGAAGTGTTTAGGTTGCATGGGATTCTAGAGAAGATTATCTCAGATAGGGATGCACAATTCACTTCTAGGTTTTGGCAAACCTTATTTTCTGCACTAGGGACTCAATTGAATATTAGCTCAACATATCATCTAGAAACAGATGGACAAGATGAAAGTGTGAATCAAGTATTGGAAGTACTTAGAATGTATTGCATGGATCAGCAGTACAAGTGAGAAGACTACTTACCTTCAGTAGAGTTTGCTTACAACAATTCTTACCATTCTACGATAAAGATGGCTCCTTTCAAAGCATTATATGGTTGAAAGTGTCGAAATCCTATAAGTTGGGAGAAAATTGATGATAGAGTGAGTATTGGGCTAGAGATGTTGGCGGAAATGGAAGATCAAGTAAAAATTGTTAAGTAAAGGTTGGCTGAAGCTAACGACTGACAGAAAAACTATCTTGATGCTAAGAGAGTGCTCCGAAATTTTGTCGTAGGTGACAAAGTGTTGTTGAGAGTGAAACCTCACAAGAGCTCCATTAAATTTGGTTCCCAAGTTAGCCCCGTGTTATGTAGGACCTTTTGAGATTCTAGAGGAAGTGAATCCAATGGCTTATCAAATAGCATTTCCACTAGCTCTTGCTAGAATGCATAACATCTTCCATGTGTCCTACCTAAAGAGGTATATACTCGATGATAATCATGTGATTGATTGGATTACTTTACAAGTACAAGATCCCAGAGTGGTAACACTCGAGCCCATTAAGGTACTCAGAACACATAAGCTTTGCTTGTGTAATAGGGAGGTTCTGCAATGCAAATTCTAGTGGGACTAGTATGCGGAAGACTCAGCCACTTGGGAGGATTATGCTGAGATTCAGCAAAATTTTCCTCATGTTTTAGATGCTTTTGAGAATGCTTAAAAATAATATGTTAATTGTTTATTTTATTTTATGTTTCTACATAAAATCATTGTGGACAATGATTCACAAGGGGGGGAGTATGTTACATACCAATTGTGTAATTACTATTTACTATTACTATGTAGAGTAAATATGAATATAATGTGAATTCAAAAGATGAATAAATTGCTCTTGCACTTCATTATCAATGCATTATGAATGAATTTCATCTCATTTAATATTATGTGAAGAAATGGATATATATGAATGGAAGGATATTGATTTGATATTCTAACTGTAGTGTAGAAAAATGGATCCCTTGACATTTTCACACTCTTTTGGGCCCTCCTTGTGGATTTTGGCTTAATGTTGTCTTGATTTAGTGTTGTAATGTGGATGACACATTCACATTAAGTCTTGGTACCTTGTGAACTAATGGATTTTAATGGTACCTTGCTAAAGTGTTGTAACTCATTTTCACACTTTTCTAGGGTTTTATCAAATAACCAGGCATAATAAACCTATTTTTAATCAAAATCAACTTTAATCTTGCCTTATTTGGAGTGTTGTAAAGTGTTGTAACACACTTTCACACTTCTCTAGGATTTTCATTAATAATTGGGCTTTCTTACGCTTTAACTAGCCCTATTTTGCATCCACAAGCCTCATTTATTGCATCTTTTCAAGGATAATCCCAACACTAATCAGTAATTAATAATAATTCAAGTGTTTTTGCCTTGTGTGGACTAGATTGAGGGATCTAAGACCCACTCGCCACCTTGGGAAAATGGGTCCCACCTAGATTTTTTGGCCCCGAACCAATTTTCACACATTTCTAGACACTTTTGGTTTTTGGTCCCATACATTATGTCTGATGGGACTCATTCGCCACCTTGGGCGAATGAGTCTCGTGTGACCAAAATTCAAATTTAATTCAAATTTTTGGTGGAATTTTATTCTCCTATATTTGATGTCGGCTTGAAGTATTGTAATTTCGGGAATTCTTGCATAATTGAGTATAAATACAACATGTTCATTCTCTCATTTTCATCCTAAGCATTCAAGTATTCATCCTTATAGAAAATTGAGTTCACAAGAGCATTCAAGGGAAAATTATCAAGCATTGTAGAGTAGCATTAAAGTGCCAATCATCCTATCAAATATTGCATATATCATGTTTGTTATTATGCTAACAATTGTGATGTGGAGTTTATGATTCAAGAAAGTGTTTCAAGCAAGATCAACATCATTCAAGCAAGAGTCAAGAACCACATCCATTGCAGCCATTTCAAGCATATTTGTAGTACATTATTGCTAGGTTTTGGTTTACGTTGTATATTTCACAAGGAGCAAGATTGGAGAAAATTTGTCAAGTGATCAAAGTTGTCAAAGTTGTCATCAACCCTTGGAGAAACTTGTAGAAGACCTATAGGGGGAAATTTTCAGTTTCATATCCGAAATCAATCAAGAAGAGAGGAGCAAGTTGAGAAGAACAAAATCAAATCCTAAAATTCCAAAAAAGAAAGAGTGGACTGATTCACCACAAGTGGCGAATGATTCCCATTGTATAGGCCTGACAGAGATTTTTATAGATCTGGATACCCTTTTGGCAAAAAATTGTTTCAGCACATTTTTCTAGAAACAAGACTAATTCGCCCAGCCTGGCGAATGAGTCCCAGTCAGCCTTAATAGTAGATTTTCAGTGATCCAAACCTCCATTCTACCTTCTCTGGTTTTCCAGATGCACACTTTCTATCTTTACAAGTTTTTTGTTGCATTTCATTCATCTTTCTAGGTCATTTGAAGTTAGTTTGCATTCAATTAAAGTTTTATTTTACATCTTGCATATCATTCTCTTTTCCAAGTCTAAACTTGGTGGTGAACCCCTCATTAGATCTCATTCAACCTTTAGGACAGCCCTCTTGCAAGATCGCTTTCTCCTTTGCAAAGAGATCTCAAGGGTTTGTTTTTGAGTGAAGTTTGTGAAGATTACTCCTTTTCCTTTTAGGTCCAAAACCCTAGAGGTGAAAGAGAGGACCCCAATTTACATCATTTCACTAGCTTTGGAGATGTATTATGTGTAATGCATATTTTGTTGAATAGTTGACTACCTTGGGCATATGTTAGTGGATGCAGGTATATGTTTAATTCCTCCAAGTGGAGGGGATGTATCACTCAGGAGAAGATCTTGGTCAGGTAACTAGTAACGTAACCTATCTAAGCTAACACGCACCATAGTAGAATAATTGACTCAAGTTATTATGTGGGAAGTTGGTAAGCCATCCTTAGTTGATATGTTTGCATTATTAAAAGTCTTGTTTACTACTAAGTGCATTATTGGGTGATGTTTATCTGTTTGAGCTTGTGAGTACTTTCTTGTACTACTATGCCTGTATTGATGAGTAGGGAATACGTAAAATATATATATGTACGCACAAGCATGTCAGTGATAGACCATACGCATGCAGAAACACGTACATGAGGGTGCATGGGTAGACATACCTATGCACACTTATGCACAGGTTGCTTACACACTAGAACTATCCAATGGATCTAATGACATGTATATGTATACATATAGATATATTACACGTAGGTGCTTATCGATACAATAGTAATTGTGTATGACTTTTGTGTGAATCGAATGTGTGTGTGTCTATACATATGTATATATATAAAGTATATGCATATATCCATATGTATATATGTATCGATATACGTGTATGATGGAAAACGGACATACCCATACAAATGTATCGACATATGTATACATACGTATACATGTACATAGAGGCATATGTATATGTATATGTATATGTATATGTATATGTATATGTATATGTATATGTATATGTATGTATGTATGTATGTATGTATGTATGTATGTATGTATGTATATGTGTATATGTGTATATATATGTACACAATCGATATATTGTTATTACTATGTGAACACTATCTTGTTTGTATTCATTTGTATATCAAATGTATACATACTTTATTGTCATATGATATAACAATGAAGAAGTAGTCCCTCAAGACGCCAAGTTACAACTCCAATGGTGGAAAACGTGTAGAAAGATGCATAGAAGGTGGATTGAAATGCCCAAAGATGCTAAATAAATCTAGCTAGTATGTAGAGGATAGAATGAACATGAAATATGTGCATTTGAAGAAGAATTAGGAGGGAAAGAACCATTTTTGGGCCATCTAGTCGACACAGAGGCATTATAGTTCATCCCCAATGAGGAGTGCAACGTCGCTGCAGACTCCAAAGGCAGGAATCTGTCAAGGATAGCAACACGCCACACAGATTTCTATCCATTGCGCTCACATCCCTGATAGAAATTCCCCCACCGGCACAAAAGACAAGCTCCAAGTGGATGCAAGGCAGATGGGTGATGTGGAATTTCTTAGTCGAGTTTGATTTTTCTAAAGTAGGGGGTGTAAAAGGGGAATTTGCAAGATGGGTGCAAATTCACTCCTATACAAGAACCAACTTTTTGGAAATATCTTATTTTCTTAATTTCAATACTTGAGTTAAAAGTTGTGATTTTCTCAATCTTGGTAAGTTATGGTGATTTTCTCAATCTTGGTAAAAATTGCAAAAACAATGAGCCCCCAAGGGTTGGGCACTATTTGCCCATGTGACCTTGGGGTGCCACAACTATATATTTATATGTATATGTAATTATATGTTACATATTTAAAAGTAATTGTATGCTTTGAAGTCAGTTAACATTAGCAAGCTTTGAGGCCGATTTATTAGCTAAATCAAAGGCTAAGTATATTATACTTGTGACTGTATTTTAAAGGCCGAATATTACTCATGTTGTCCACGCATTTAGAATGAATATTATGTTAAATAATTGGCAATCATGAAGTCGATATAAGTAGACTTAGTCGACGCCTTATGTGGAAACATCTTGGACTTAGTAAACTTTTAAACACCATGTCATTGAGTAAATATAAACAATTGATAAATGCATGCAAGATTATGAATAGCAAGTCGATGAAATGGTCAAACTGATTAATATGATGAATCAACTCATGTAAGACTAAGTCAACATGAGCTATGTGTTGCACATTTGTTATTGACTGATTCTAATGTGTATTAAATTGTGTCAACTCTATAGGAGGTTTATGAATGCTTTGGCGCCACCTTATGAATCCTAATTGATGTAGATGTTCATTGTGAAGACAATTTGAATTAGACCTTTTTCATCATGTGCTGATTTGAAAGGTCTTATACTGTTGTCATCAAAAGAGATCGACTTGTAGCATTGCTTTGTTGAGTATGTTCTTCTTTGTGCCCCGCCTTTTAGCTAGGTCGAGTGAGTATCTATGCATGGTGATTGTTGTCAACACTCATACCTATTTTGTAGGGTGATAAGTCTCTTTTCTGTTGTATAAATAATAGAGAAAACTCGCTTGTTGGAAATGTATTCCATACGCATTGTGCTCAGCATTTTATGCACTTTTTCTCTGCATTTGTATCTGCTTTATTCTGTCATATTTTGAGAGAGATTTTTGAGTATTTGAGTGAGAATAGTATATTGAGAGAAGTACTTTATCAACTTGAGAGATAGAGATATTTTGTGGCATCACTTGAGAAGTCACGGTTAAGCTAGTTGTTGTTTTTGCAAAGTTGAATTGCAGTCAATCGATTGGATAAGCAATAACAAGCATGAGGATAAATTCTCTTTTATTTGTCTTTGCTTTTGAATGATTGTTTCATGAATGTTTGATTAGTCTTTTATGAAACTTTGCAATTAGGGTGAAATAGTATTTCTTTGAAAAGGAATTAGAAGCTATTTATATTATTTGTGCAATGCTTGTATGTACTCCATTATATGAAGACTATGTTTGTCATAAGTATTAAATACTAGATATGATTATACATGGGTAGCATGAGGGTTACTCGTAGCTAAGTTATTTAATTATAATAGATAGTTAGAGGGTTACTCCTAGGATTGTGAGTCTAGTGAAGGGAGGGAACTTTTACATTTTCTTTAAAAGTAGAAATACCCTAGAGTATGTGGGATTAATGATAAGGAGTCTCGGGAGAAGAGTTTATCCATGGGAGGGATTTTCTTTGCATAGAATATAGTGGCCTTAAGTCAAAACGAGCTTAAGTAGTGTAAGTGAATGTTAACCTTCACTCGAAGTACTGAGTGAGAACACTTTGGCCAAAGTACTGTGATTGTCTTTGGCTCCACTGTTAGTTCATTGTGTCCATGTAGTGCATGCTAGTTGCAGATTGTAGGGTTACAAATTTTATTCATGTAGGGCACAACACTAAGCTCAGTGTGGTTTGTCGTACTGGGTTACTCAACCAATCTCTTCATTGAAGGGTAGGGCCATCTATCAAATGATAGATGTGTGGTGGGCGTATATGAGTCTATGGTTGGCGTAAAAGCGCTTGAGTGATGCTTCTCCTCCTCAACAGGTGACAGAATCAAAGGTTTTGAAAGGCGGGTCCTGGACCATCTATATCTTATTCTTTGAAGCTCGATTGAGCTATGTATGTAATTGTGTACATTCTTGAAATATTGTAATTTTTGAAATTATTATATTGAGATGGAATCCTTATTGTATTTTTTTATATCATCTTTGTTCATATAATCTCAATAAAGAAAAGAAAAATTTTATTGCAATGGTTGTTACATAGTTTATTTACTCGCACATTGAAAAATTAGGAAAATTTTACTTCAATGAACGGTTGGCATGTTACATAATTGGTGATGATAATTAAGATAGGTTGTTCCTAGATGGGAACCCATGCATTGTTTACATAGATGAGAAGAAGACACAATTTGGGTCATTAGTAGTACATCAAAATTCAAGTAGTTGATCAATAGTAGTGTCATGTTTTCTTTGTTAATGTTGAGAAATAAAGGAAAAAAAAATGGGGCTAAGTTGAAAGGATCATATTGCATACATACTCATCATGAGTAGAAATGTGTGGATGATTTAGTGAGTAATTTATGAAAATTATTTGTAGAACCTAAGGGGTTTCCCCAAAAGAGAGATGTAGAACACAATATTCAAATGCTACTTGGTCATTCTTAACCCAACTTGGGGTTATAAAGAGATTTGTTTAAAGCACATTAATTCAAAGAGTAGTTTAGGAAGTTGTTGGAGTATGGGGTCATTAGACTAGGTACTTCTCCGTGAAGATCTCCCATTATAGTTGTGTCAAAGAAATATAAGACATGGAAAATGTGCATAGATTATTTAATTATTGAACAAGGTAGTTGTGAAGAACTAGCACTCACTACCATGAATTGATGATCTATTAGATTAGTTGTAATATGACAGATACTTTATAAAGATAGACTTCAAATTTGGATAACACCAAGTGAGAGTTGAGGAGGAGGATGTGTGGAAGATAACATTCAAAATGCACCAAGGCCTCTTCAAGTGTTTTTTCTTCCATTTGAGTTGTGTAATGCAACAACCACCTTTATGTACCTCATGAAAAAGGTATCAAGACCATTAATTTACTCTTGCATAATTATTTATTTGGATGATAGGTTAGTATTCAATAGATCCTATGAAGGGCATTTATCTCATCGTACAATGTGTTAATAGGTTGAAGGAAATAAATTATTGTTGAATCGTAAAAATTTTGAGTATTATAAAAAATGTATTTAGTGTACATTGGCCACATAATGGGTGAAGAAAAGATAAGTCCAAGGTTGAGGAAATTTTCAACTAGCTAAAGCCCACTACCATGAGCGAGATGTGGAGCTTTGTACATGTAGCCTAATAGCTCTATATATTCATGAAATACTTCTCATGTATTGTTGCCCCACCATACTAAGTCATGGGAAAGGGAAGTTTAATTGGGCTAACAGACCACAATGTGTATTTGAGGAGTTAAAGAAGAAGATTAGTATGAAAACCATCATTGCTTTACCTAATTTACAAGCATTTTTGAGATAGATATTGTTAGGATTAAGGTGCCATCTACCTTGTAAATCCTATGTCATATTGCATGGTTCCAACATCCTTGGAAAGTGTCTCTAGGAACTTAGGGTGTATTGGGAAAATATTTTGTAATATTAATTCTCATCATTGTTTGTAATATATTCATATGGGGTGATTGGTTCACTAGCAATGATAAAGGTGACTTGTGGATATAAATATTTAATATTATTTTCCCCACATGTGGATGCCTAGAATGGGATAATAAATGATAAGGAAAAGGACAAATGAGTGATTGTTGATATTCTCCAAGTGGGAGCTTGGAATGAGGCAACAAGTGTCTCTTGGAATTCCATTATTTATTGCATTTACTTGGAATGAGTTAACAAGTGTCTCTTGGCATTTCATTATCTATTGCATTTACTTGGAATTAGGCAACAAGTGTCTCTTGGCACTCCATTATTTATTGCATTTAATGTAAAGTTTATCTCTCAAGTTTGGGCACTCGAGTTGGAGTGTAAGTATTGGAGCCAAAACCAGTGTCTTTTCGCATTTTGAGGTAATCCAAGGGTTAGGGATGTTTGGAATGAAGGGTCATCTTTGGGAGGCATGTTTGGGGCTTAAGATGCCTTCACAAGTCTATAAATTTAGCCTCTTAGATGTAGAAAGTATGAGCAACAATTGGATGTAGAGTTTCATTGTAAGAACAAGGACAGGTTGAGACATAAGGAGGTTGTTCACAAGTGCAAAAGTGTTGCCATGGTGGAGGCAAAGAGGAGAATGGAAGTGAATGTATTGTAATCTCATTTATTTGAAGATAATGCATACTTGGCCTCTCTTCTTGGTGTAGTTTTTCCTCCAAAGATTTCTCTGCGTAAATCATGTGTTATGTGATGATCTTATGTTGATGATCTTATGGTGATGTTATTATTTATTTATTTTTGTTCTAAGTTCACATAAGGTAGTGTTTATAAGCATGTTATGTTGGCTGATTTTTGGCATCATAAAGAAGATGGATTTAATCATGGTAATTCTATATTAAGGTAACTTAATTTTCAAATTTTCATTTTGATGTACTCCAAGCCTTATATCTCATCCATTGAAGTCATATTTGGATAGAGATTGAATTTTCCAACAATTGGTATAATAACCTATTTATTTCTCATCTGAGTTGAATGCCAAAAATTATAATATATTTCAATTTTGTTCTTGGGATGTAAGACTATTTTGTATATCATTATAAACCATTCTAAGGGCCCATGTAAACTATAGGACAAATGATAATAAAATGTATGCTTTGGTTTCTATAGTGAAGAAGTGGAAGCATTATCTTATGTGGAAGATGATCATGGTGCGCATTGATCATAAGATCTTGAAATATTTGCAAGAACAAATAAAATTACAAGTTATGCATTACAAACAAATGATCATTGAATATTTTGATGTCATGGTCAAATATAAATGGGGTGTGATGAATAAGGTGGTTACAATGCTATCGAGGCCACTCTTTTATTTGTAATTAGTAAATAATACAAGTCGAATCCTTTCTTTGGTGAAGTGTATGTATAAGACTATGAGCAAGATGCATATTCAATGAGGTATAGCAAACTACACAAAAAGAAACATGTAGAGTGTGAGCCTCACTAAAAATTCTATCTTCAAGGATGAATCCTATACAAAGCGAGTAAACTTTTTGTGCCAATAATGTAGGATTTTGTTGATATAGGAAGCACACAAATCAACTCAACAATAAGAGGCATTGGTGTTGGTTTCAAGACACATCCAAATTACTACCTCCTAGATGGGTTTCTCTACAAGGTGGGGAGACTTTGTGTGCCTAAAGAAAAGAGGCTCATGTTCATAAGAGAGGCACATAATCACAAGTTGCAGGATACTTTTTCATGACCAAGATAGTTGGAAATCTTCAATGGTACATATATTGGCCCTATCTTCAAGTGGATGTTTTCAAGTTTATAAGAATTTGTCAATTGTGTAATATAAGCAAGTCCAACAACTAGAACTTTGGGTTGTAACAATGGTTGCATGTCCCTAAAAGGACATGGGAGAGCATCTCCATGGACTTTGTGGGTAGATTACCTAAGGAAAAGTATGTCCATGACTATATCTATTGGTGTAGAAAAATTTAGTAAGGTGTGTATTAATGGCTTGCAAAAAGACACTAAGAGTAATGCAACTGAGCTATTCTTCAACCATATATAGATACACGTTGGACTTTTGAAGAGCAACATACCTAGTAAAAATGCTCAAATTTTAAATAAATTTTGTTGCACTCTTAAAGTATGATGGATACAAAGTTGAAGAGGTTTATGGCTTTCTATTCCCAAATGGATGTAATAATAGAGGTAGTGAATATGACCTTGGTACAATTCCTTCATGTGTATAATCAATGGTATCCTTGGGGTTGGGATGAACATTTGGCATACATACAACACTCCTATAACATGGTCATCTTTTATCTACAAATTTATCTCATTTTGAAGCTTGGTTTGGTTATTTTCCACCTAGCCTTTTTTATGTGCATTTGGGAAAATTAAGAGGAGGGCTAGAAAAATGAGATTTAGAGGTGGGAAAAGATAACAAGTTTATTAGCAAAGTTAGGAAAATATGTCTCCAAGTACAAGAGAAACTCAAGGAGTCTTAGACCAAGTATAGAGTTTGACATGATCAGCATAAGGTGGAGAGCAAGTTCTATGTTGGTGACAAGAAGTAGATATATTTAGAAAGGAAGAGGCTTCGGGAGTCTTCAAAGAAGCTTAAATCTTTGAGATGTGTTCTTTTGAGATCAAAAAGAAAGCAAGGCAGACTATTTTTAGGTTGGATTTGTCTAAGTGCATGAAGATCTTCTCAATCATCAATGTCGGTAAGTTGTGTGTGGTTGAGCCTTCTTTGTTGGATGGAGAGGATGAGTTTGTCTCACCATCCATGGATAATTTTGAATCTTATTAAGAGGCACTAGAAGATGGTGTTGACCTTGACAAGAAAATGATTAGACTAGGTATGGAGAGCAAGAGACGCAATTGATATTTCTGAAAGAGCGACTCCCAAGCAAGGCCAAGTGGGTTTCCAAAAAAGTGGGAAAGAGATTGCCACATTTATTCAATCCCTAAGCTTTTAGAGATCAAAAGCCTTTTCGTGGGGAAGGTATGAATTCACTTCAAGACATGTGACTAGGAGACCCTTTTTGAGGTAAAGCCCAATGTTTCTTGATGCATGACAATTTGTGAGATGGATTGGAGGGTAACAAAGATGGTTTGGATCACCTCAATGACCTTTCATTCAATTCATAGATGTCACCATTAGGTTAAAAAGGTGAAATGGAAAAATTGTTTTGTGCAACAAGGGGCAAATGTGTGTTTACCATAGGGATCAAGTAGACATCATTCACCATAGTGATCGAGAAAATGTCATGGCAATTTCTTATCAATGGAACTAACAATTTTGTTCTAAGATGGATAGTATGTGGTATTTGGAGGGTTTTTAGCATTGAATCAGTTCATTTATCATATTTTCTTAATTTTTCCTCCTTGGAGTGTGTGAACATCATTTGTAAACACAAATTCCAAAAAATTACTTTTTTTAATAACCTTCATTTCATGTTCAATTTATTTGTACAAATGAGAAGAGTCAAGGTTTCAAGGTTGCAAGGTTGAAGAAAAGTGGAAGGCTTCATTTGAAGAATAAGATTTTGAGCTTTATCAAAGCTCCAATTAGCCCAAGAGGCAATGTAACACTTGTAAAGATACTTGAAATAGTGAATGAAATGCATTTGGCATAACCTTGCTAGAGTGTTTCACCCTATTAGGATTTTCTCCAAGGTAAACTAGGTGTCTATGTTCTCTATTGTGTGTGAGAACTCTATTCATGTTTCCGCATTGTTGTAAGTTGTCAAATTTATTTTGCATATCATTGAGATGATAAACAATAGTTTTAGAAGGTTGCTATAGTGCATTGACGTAGATATTTTTTTAGGTGTGAGACATAGCTTTAGTGTTTAAATGATTGAAAAGAATCTTATGAGCATGTTGCATTCAATTCATGGGGATGCAATAGTGAGGTGGAACACATTGGTTGAATTGGAAGAATATTGACTAAGTTTCAGCTCATGGTTTTGAACCCACGTTGTATTGGAAACCACTTGTTCTTGGTTTGCCTTGTTTGTATAAATCAAGCGCTTGGGTTAGTGTTTGGACATGGTTTTGTATAACAAGCACGTACTATCAAAACTGGATCAAAAACAGTGAACTTAAGACACGTTCAACACACATGAAATTCTCATCATATTGTAATCACTTTTATTCATAATTATATTGAATGATGTGTTCTTGTTGGATTTTTCTTAAGAAAGGGTTTTTCAAGGTATAATTAGTGTTGTTTGGATTAATACTTTGTCTATTTTATGATGGTTTTGAGTTTGAAGCTATTTAACACAATTCTTACTTAGATTATCAATACTCTTTCTCCTTTTTATTACCAAATTGTATTTACATTTAGCCCGACTTAATGATCATTTACTTTATTTCCTTCTATTTAACCCCTAACTTAATCGTCCCTTACTTATTTTTCCTACCTCCCTTTGTTGTCATCTTACCATGTCCAACACATTGTTCCTTTTAATATTTTATATAGATTATGGTTGTTGTACAATCTATTTAAAGGTTGATAATATCATAGACCATCTTAGTGGACAAATAGGCCATGTAGAATTAATTCCATATTGTCAGCTTCTCAATATATATCATTATTATCTTTACATAAGTTGTGACAATAGCTCCAAGTTTAATAGCCATTCTCATTTTCTATATGTTTCCATTCTCTTAATGGATCATAATAAGATGGTCAATACAAAACTTCATACCTCTTTCATCTCTTGTTTAGATTTTTATTCTTCAAAGTGTATTCTATTTTTTATTTATAGTCTTTTTTTAGAATGTTATCTATTTTTTTTTTGCCAAATCTCTCAATTACTTTTATTTTTTATTTATAATATTATTTAGAAGAGTGTTCTCTATTTTTTTTTCCCAAATCTCTCCATTGCTTTTTATAAACTAAAAACATTTGGTCTTGCATTTAATGTTTGAGGCTACAACACGTCTAACTTAGATGGTAGAGTCCAAAAAAAACAAGGAAATCAGCAAATCCAAAATCCTTGAAGTAATTATACAGCTCATAAAACTAGCACTTAAACTAGCACTTGCACCGGGAGGGGTGCAAGGGTTTCGCCGATAGAAAAATATATTTTTTATTGTGAATTGATAAAAATATTTATATAAAATTCATTTTTAAAATTTTGTAATCAATGATTTCTTATTCATTTGTGCAGTTGTGCAGAGTGGAAAACTGTCATTATGTATATATACCCTTTAAATTGATGTGTAACATGTATCATGCAGCTGCTTTTGGCAAATAACATGAAGTCAAAAATAAAATTCATGTATACCACAACCAGATATTTCTCATCATAACTCTTCATATAATTTTCTAAAGCCATGAAACTCCATTGTTATTCAATCTCCACAGCAATAACTTAAATGATTTGTTATATTTGTAGGTGCACTATTAAGAGGATGAGATGGCACAAGATCATTTGTTCATGCTATGTAGCCTGCATGCTCAAATATAGCAATTCTGTACGAAAATTACTCAAATGCCATTTTCCCCAGGAAAATTCAAAATAGTAGATGCCCACCTTGCAGTCCAATAGCAGGCCACCAAGAAACTTCAGTGAATATTGCAGAAAAAATGGGGTTAATTTTTGCAGACATACAATCTCCTGCAATGGACAATTTGGCTCTGGTGTATTTTTTATTAGAAAACACAAACTAATCTAAATCATATTATCACAAGATATAAACCATATACTTATGCTACCACTTGTCAAAAATTCTACAGTGTCCAAGGGATGAAAACAGAGATTTCTCAAAAGGTTCGCCAAAAATTGTCAACAATTTTGCTATTGTACAGTTTCATGCAGACCAATTTTTTTGACCCCGCTAGATGTTGTAGGATTTTATTGTTAAATTGGACAAACAAATTCTAAAAAATATCACAAGAAACAAACCACACGTTTGCTTTCATTTGTTAAAAAAATTCCGGAGTCTGCAGTAGCTGCAATTTTCTTGACTCCCATCCCTACCATTAGATGGATCTCTGTTATAGTACTCTTTAAATAGCACCTAAAAACATTTTGTAGCAAATATCAGTACTATATAATAGAAAATGCAGTGGTCAAACTATGAACCTTACTGTGCTGTAATGCCGAAAAACAGTGGAGCAATGCACTCTCCAAACAAAATCATGATATGTCCTTAAAATAAAAACACCGAAGCCCCAGAACACCGTCCAAAGCCCCATATATTAGAATGTGATTTGGCCTCCATTAACTTATTTAAAATTTTGGTACTGTGGATCAATCTAGGACACTGCATTCCACGATAATCTCATGACTAAAGATGAGTATGGAAGAAATATCATAATGCGGCGGTGAAAGTATTAGGTGAGATTGAAGGCAGCAGTTAATACGATGTCCAATTTTGCAATAACTCTCCTTTCTTCTCCGGCGTACTTTGCAAGATATTTCTGCACCGATCACTGAAGCCTGTTTTCAAGCGCAGTTTCCCGGGCAGAAAAAGAGGTTTGGGGGTGTGAGACAGGTTTCGTCAGAAACCTCACTCTATATATAGCCTATCGGCTAATAACCTCCAATCCTATGCATTCACATAGAAGTTACAACATGGACCACATGCTTTACAAACTCATTTAATCCATGAGCATATCGATTATTCATGAGGGCGGCGTCTATGCAACCAGCAGAATACGCATTTGACTGTATTTATTAATTAATTCAAAATTCAAAATGAACACATTTTGAATTTTCAATTAATTAATAAACACAGTCAAACATGCATTCTGCTGGCTGCATAGACAGTGCGATTCGTGAGCACCGTAAATAAATACAACAATAAATTAAGCATGCCAATTAATGTTACCCTCCAGTGAGATTTCCAAGTGGCATTTTAAGGTCTTTAATGCATGTACAGATTTACAATACAACAGTACTAATGCTTCTATAAATATAACATCGCCACCTAACTGCACAAGACTAATACTAAATCTATAATATATACTAGTCACATAACCATGATGGCATTAAATTAATAATAAATCTATAACAAATATATTTATCACACAGCCACACAACTTAACGAATCAATAAATGATAATTCTTGCAACGCCATATATTCTAACCATACCGAGATGAGATAAATGTTACGGTGCTTAGACAATCAAGAATGCACTAATTCTTTTAGAAATTTCAGTAATTCACCCGATAAAAGTGCCCTGAATTTCAAGTGATCAATTCACAGAAACATAGATCTTCAAGAATTGAAGTTCCTCAAAATTTGAGACTACATTTTAATAAGCTTGTCTCTCTTTTTCCAAAAAATTAGTATTAGTTTGATCCACCACCACAAGAATCACATTTTTCTCAGGTCTATACCAGCCTTCTTGGCCGTGGCATCCAGCCCATTCTTTTCAATTGTCCTCAATGCCTTGGTTGATAATCTCAATTTAACAAATCGTTTACCTGTTTCCCACCAGTATCTCTTGTATTGTAGATTGACTTTTTGTAACTTTTTCGTCTTCTTATTAGAAAAGGATACCTTGTTTGCGTTGTTTGACCTCTTGCCAGTAAAAGGGCAGACTCGACCTGGAAGAACAAACACACAACTCATATCATATCAATCAACATCTGAATGATTGCCAATAAAATGCCATAAATCCAACAAATAGAATTAAAAAAAAAAATAATAGTAAATTTGTCCACAATAGATACAAAATCTCACCAAATATTGGCCTTGATCAAACCCACTAGTATTACATTAATAAAGCATAAACAATGGTTGCTTTAGAAATTCTCTCCCCACTAATGGGACACACATTGAGCACTCCTTGAGAGGAAAGAATGAGTAGATTCTTCCAAGAATGGGAATGATGAGAGTGAATTTTAATGGAGCCTCTACATGAATTCTGCACTTTGCAGATCCTTGTGGTCTTCTCAAGTATCATGATGACTAATTATCAGATGCCTTCACCTGCTACTTATTGCAGACAACCCGTCACAGCCAAACAGATCATTCTGGAATGACCTTAGCAAGAATCTCAATTTCCTAGAAGTTGAAGGTACTACCTTTTGATAATTCAAGCTATGCGAAAAAATAATATTTCTAGCTGGAAGTTACACAGCATTATCATTATGTTTTTCACTTTCTTCCTGAACTACACAGTATTTGTTTAAAGCATTTGCTTCAATGAAACCAGTGCAACAGCAGATTTCTCATCAAACTGGCATTAGCCACAGTTATATGATCACATGTGAGAAGGCGGCTCCCTTTTGATAATCTAAGCTACACTAAAGAAGAATATTTCTAGCTGAAAGTAATGCAGCATTATTGTTCCAAGTCTTTCACTTTCTTCCTGGACTACACAGTATTTGTTTAAAGCATTGCTTTAGAGAAATCACTGCATCAGCAGACTTCTATCAAACTTGCATTAGCCCCTAAGGACAGTTATATGGTCACATGTGAGAAGTTACTCCCTTTTGATGTTCAAAGCTACACAAAAGAAAAATATTTTTCTAGCTGGAACTTACACAGCATTATTATTGAAGTCTTTCACTTTCTTCCTGGACCACAGTATTTATTTAAAGCATTGCTTCAGAGAAACCACTGCATCAGTAGATTTCTCATCAAATTTTAAACTTGCATTATCCCCTAAGGACAGCTATATGATCACGTGTGAGCTTTCCAATGACTAGGAGGGGCTTAGAGCATGCAATTATTAAAGACCTCACACTCACAAGTTTATGTTGGTAAAATTCTTGACAAATGTTTGAAAACTATCCAGAATGAGGCAAATGGAGGCATCACTGATGTTCATTTTCTACCTTCCAAACCAGTTGATAAACATACAGCACTTGTCCATGTATAATGCAGTACTCCTATTTATGAGGGGGTAGAAGAATCGTTAAAATATGATATTGCTCTCTTTTTGAATTGCTTGCATCATGAACTTGAAATTCACTGCGGTTCTCTACTGTGTTCATCATAGGTTGCTGTCAGTCAAAGACTTTTGGTACTTAATACAATAGCATATGCAGAACATGAGCATCCCAACAGTAGAGATTAGAATAGAGCAAGATATAGAAAGGGCACCCACTTATCTGAACCTGGCAGTAACCCATGGTACTTGCTAGTAGCATAGAACTACCAGGAGTTGGTCCTTGAAGGAGAGTTTCTGATTAAGTATTGAAATTGATGATGCTGCTATGAGAAAGAGCTTCCATAAGTACCTCGAAATTAAAATCGGTAAATCTACGAAGATGTGATCACCATTCCATACACCATAGAAAAAAGCAACTATTAGAAAAAAGCAACTATTAAGTATGAAACTTGATCAAAAAATTGACTCCCTCCTTATGTTCAGCCTTCAAACTTCCAGTCATGAACAGATATGACAGGCAGAGGCAACATGTAAATCTTCTTCGAAACTAGAATCAAATAGGTTTGGCAAGTGCATGGGATGTTTTATCTTCAGAGAAAGAGAATGTACATAATCTCAGAGCACTGTTGCTTAGTTATAATAAAGACAAAAATGTTATTTACTTTTTCAAAACAGGTGCCACTGTTTTGGGTGGATGATATAGTCCTGAAAGTAAGATGCCATCCACGTCAAAGGATGCCAAGTACACTGAGGGAGCAATCACAAATTTTCAATTTCTGTTCTTCATTTTCAGTGGAACTGAATATAGATATAAAATCTATGGTCCATGGCGTTTCTAGGACAGGGACAGCAGAGGACAGTAGTCCAAGTGGGCATTTTTTGGGTATATATATATGGCATTTCGAGGACAGGGATGGTGGAGGATGGCAGTCCTGGGGGGGTATTTTTGGGGATGGCGGAGTGTACACACACACACAGTAGTCCAAGTGGGAATTTTTTGGGTATATATATATGGCATTTCGAGGACAGGGATGGTGGAGGATGGCAGTCCCAGGGGGCACTTTTGGGGATGGCAGAGTGTACACACGCACGCACGCACGCACGCACACACGCACACACATATATATATATGGAAATTCAAATATATAAGTCTTTAACCTATACCAAATATTACATATCATAAAGACAAAGTATGAGACTACAAAAGTGTACAGTATATTTACAGTGAACAGTTAAGGAGACAAAAGAATGTATACTTAGTAACTAGAGTGGCCCCTGGTTTTAGCAGAAGAAATAGAAGCATTGAACATATGATGTGCAATCTGTTACTCTGCAGAGCCAAACAACTGAAGAATATCACCCAACAATCCAAATTGTTCTCTTGGTGAACAGAGGATCACCATGTTCCAAGTTTAAAACAAAATGAAACAATTTAAAAAACAGAAGAGTAACATGCACTTTATCTCTGCTTTTTGAAAAAACTGACTCCTTTTTTGAATATTAACTGATTGTTTCAAAATTAATCAATTAATTAAAAAGGGAAGCATCCCTCATTTTTGGTGACGTGCCCCTTATTTCCCTCAAGGACAGAAGACGGCCAGGGGTGTTTCCTGCCATCCTCGTGTCCCTGGGCAGCAATGGGGAGGGTGAGGGCCTAGGGACTTGTCCCTGTGGAACACAGTAAATCTCTTCATAATTCGCATGCATCAAGCATCTTGGGTATATTTTAATGGTTGACTGTTTTATATAAATATGCCTGATCCAAGTTTTTCACATTATAAAAGGCCATCAGATTCATATTTGATTAACATGAGTGCCAAACACTAACTCAGGCTCCAACTTTGAGAATTCTCAATGTGAACTGAAGCAAATATCATTAATTAAGGTCAATATCAGGTGTCCATTGATTTAAAGATCAATGGTCAGATGAAGAAAAATAATTTACAGAGGCAAAGTGACTTATTTGAGAAATTTCACCGAGTATAATGCTTGTGGGAGAGTTTAAGGGCCTGAAGTTTTTGAAAGCAAAAGATCTATTTAGGAAAAATCTGTTTGAGGCAGGCAGACAGTGATGTTTGGAGAACCTGAAAAAAAATTACCTCAGGCCAGTGGATGAATTTGTTGTGACCCTGCCTGGTCAATGGCATGTGGCATATGGTGAACCTATGAAAGAAAAGCAAATGCTGAGGAATATTTGGCAGAGATGAAGCTTAACTACAATAGGACAAGGATTGGATTTGGGCATATTTTCAGCTGACTTAATCAGTGGGCCTGTTCTTGATCGTTTGGCATTTGAACAAGAATCCACATGGTGAACCACTCCTTGCTAATCTTTGGCATACCCCAGGCCCACACCAGACATGACCTGTTATACCACTGGTCACCTTTTAGAAAACAGGAACATGTATGGTAAGACTACCAATATAATCAAGGCAGAACAGATGACAGATGGAATCAGGAAATATATATTCCTGGGGGGTCGTTTTCAAAGTTCAGATATTCCTTCAGACCTCCTACAATGAATTCTCACAGCCCTTTTATTTGTGTGATTGCCTGGAAAAGATTCGGTCGAGGAACATCTCATCTTTTGTATCTATAATCACTTAACACTTAACAATATTGCCAGATAGATATTAGCCCAGTTATTTCAGCTTCCTTGGGCGTATTATGCTCAATTTTAAGATGTCAAATTACACAGAAAAATTAACTGTGTATCAGAAAACAGAGGGCTTCTCTTCAGATGCAAGCTAGATTTCTTTGGCTGGTGCAAGGGACACAATGGATAATGCTAACTTTGCTCTTTGGTTATTGCTAATGCTACATTTGTTTAACTAGGAAAAGAAGTTCCATGGATGAAAGATATTTTTGCTGCAAAGTCACTCTTAAGCACAATGTCATGCACAACTATCCGGTTGTATTTGGAACAAAAGCACAGTTTATCATCCCAACTAGAAACAAACTTTGATGACCATATACATATTGCATGGGGTGATGAAGCATCAACTACTTTCTTTGCCTCAAGGGATCAATCCCTAATAAAGCCCAGTTCAAATGAGCTATTAATGGCCAGTTGCAATGATATATTTTTTAAACATCATGCCAGTTGCTCTTAATAGTAAAAGCCTAATAACAGTGATTCAAGTTCTTAATAATATGGATAAAGGATGTAATTAACATACATTAACTACCCATAATGTTAAGGAACCCATATTTCTTTCTTTTGACAGTTCTACCCCATAAAAATGCATCTTTGGATTCATTCAACAATGGAGACGTCAGAACAAGGTGGCAACCAATAACCACAGGAAAAAAAGAAAAATAAAACTTGTAACAGTTGTCACTAAAAAGGTTCAAGAAAGCCACATCAATGACTCAAGATTGCCATTAGCAGCAATTGAATATTACAATCATGAGTATCTCAAAACAAGCAACCTGGTCTAGGAGCAAGGAAAACGAAAAAAGTTAAGAATGTGATCCCAAGCTGCCTATCAGGATCAGCAAAAAAAATCGTTTCCTCATGCATGAGATATTTGTAGCACACAAATTTTACAAATTTGATTTCTCTTGTAAATCTCAAAAATAAACTCTGCAACTTATATATAACTACATATAAAAAATCAATGGTGATCCTATTTCCAACCATCTGGTTAGTCTATTTCAGTGGGACCATCTTACTTACTAAGACTGGTACATCATAACTGAGCGAATGTCCGCAATAATGTAGTGATGCAATGATTGTCAATTAAGAATCACAAGTTGAAGTAAAATAGGGAGATTATATTCAACATCACTGAAGACCACCTATGATAATGAGTCCACCATTGAAAATTGGCAGGTTCTCCTATGGTTCAACAAGACTATGGAATGCTCAAGACCATGAAAAGTAAAGTTTCAATAACCATACAGTGTTGCAAGAAAGCTGATAAAAGAAACACACTAATTAGCCTTTACACATTAAATATTTTAATAAGAATATAGGTTACTATTTATGTTCAGTAGGCAATATTCATACGAAGACTTTGAGACTTTGTAGCTCATCTGATGGTTCATAAAATCCATATAATCCTCAAGTAAAGTTGTAAAAATAAACAATCAATTAACCATTATACACGTTAAAATATTTAACTCACTAATCAAAATTAGCTTATATATTTATTGCTTGTGACAATCCTTTTCAATAACCCATGATGATTCCCCATCATCTACAAGTGCCAATAAATTGAATTTACCTAAGAACCAACAAAACTTGGTGAATGATTGGATACCACTAAGTCATACAAACAATCTAATTAGTAGAGAATAATTGTTTGCAAATCAACTTCCAACATATAGTGGGCTTATCCAACCAAATTTATTTGGTGTCCAAGAAATAAGCATGCTCATCAAATGTCCAAGGGAGATAATTTCTAACCAGCGTTTCTCCATGTTTCAGGGCTGGGTTGTGAAGATAGCAAACAAAAATTCAATATTTTTGGCGGTAAAAATAATTGAATTTATCAGTCACATAAACAATATGCATAAAAGAAGCTGATATTTATACAAAGTTTGCCAATTTGACAATCAATTGACACATATTTATATTATTCATCAAGTTTAAGATACAAAGTACAATGGCTAATCTAATACATTGTCTTAAGCAAATCTTGTGGCATACTGCTCATCATTGGAACTTCTATACTCATCTAAGTCCTGCAATTGGACAACCAACACTGTATGCACAAAAAAATCATCATCAATATATGTAGGCTCTTCTTGCTCTACATCCCAACATGCTGTTGGACTCTCGTACTCAAAAACATCTTGTGATCCATGAGACACAAGGCGCTATGTACAACCACAAGCTTATATGTGCTCCTATAAATAAATTTGTTCCTTCTTATTGATTGGAGGATATTGTATGTAGACCAGTTCTCTCAGCAACAAAGGAACTGCATAACTATGATAAGAGTTGAATGGCTAGTGTGTGTATCAATGATGTAACTCATGAGTTCTCTTATGCCAAAGTCCCCCTATCTATCTTTCCAAACTCATATAGCCCCTAAGTTCAGCAAATCTCATCCACTTGTGTCAAAATCAATGCAACTTCCTACGTACTGATGTATTGTACATCTTCAAAACAGCCTTCATAAAGCCCTCTTCCCCTCCCCATCATCTTGGGGGAAAATCTACAAGGCCTACTAAAAGATAGACAAAATGGATTCAATCCATAGGTAGCCATGTGCACAAGAGTGTTGAACTTCTCCACCTATGTTGCAAGATAGATTGAATGTATTTATCGTAAAACTGCATGGTGGGGTCTTTGTATCAAAAACAGCCTTCACATGGCACATGTCTAATGTTCAATAATAAATACACTTCTTTAGGTTCACGCGCAACTTCTCATATTCTAATGATGTCCACTCTTGAGCTCAATCTTCAGAAAGCATTTGGTATCACTGATACAATCCATTATGTCATCCATGCAAGCCAATGGAAACATGTACTTGATCATGGTCTTGTTGATGACACCAAATTTTGTACACATTCTCCATTCTCCACCCTTCTTTAGTGCAAGTGCTAGAAGTAGTGCACATCGGCTCATACTATCCTAATGAGACCTCATTCAAGTAGCTCTCATCCTATGTGGCACTTTGTTTAAAAGACTAAAACTCAAAACCAGATCCATGCAGTGAGATATGTCATGCACAAGTGGCTATTCCCCTAGCATCCCTTCTTCCATTACATCCAAAAAATTTGGAGCAACACTTAAACTTTAGGCTACTTAGAGTTGTGCAGCTCAATTTTCTGATTTTCCTTCTAGTAAGCTTGACTACTAGCACATAATAATCGTGCAAGTTCCTTCACTCCTTGATAAACTCCTTTGTTAACAACACTTTGCCCTCCACACACTCTTCTACCTTTATCAACAACAATTCAAAGTTCTCCCCATCCTTCATGATGATGACGGTGTTTTTTCTTCCACCTTGCTGAATGTCTCCTACAAGGTGCTTGCAAAGGTTCTTGCCTTGAGGTTGTCCAACATTCTCCCTAAGTTCATAAACTCCACCCAAACTGGTTTTATCGAAGGAAGATACATACTTGAAAACCTGATAACAAGCTGAGAGGCTTTAGATTGGGCTAAACGGTCTCATCAGAATGTTGCATTACTGTTGTTGGACTTTGAAAAGGCTTACAAGGTGGAATGGCCATTTCTCAAAATGGCTCTTGAAGCCTTTGGTTTTCCCCAAGCATTTTCAAACAATGATTGGTATTTTACTGAAGGATGCCTCTGCTCAGGTAGAGGTGAATGGCTCCAGGTCTGAGGTCTTCCAATTAGAGAGGTCCATCAGATAGGGCTGCCCCATTGCTCCTGCCCTGTTTGTTATTGCCTCCGATGCCTTGCATTACCTGCTAAGAGATAACTATAACTCACCCAGGGTGAGGGGTTTGATGCTTTTGAACCAAAATGAGCTCCTCCTAAATATTCAGTTTGCTGATGATATGTCTATTTTTGTGGAGCTGCAAGAAGATAACATGAACAACTTGATGGATAAGCTGAATCTATTTTGCCTTGCCTCTGGAGCTAGAGTCTCTAAGCTAAAGTCCATCTTGTTTGGAATCACCTCCTAGTTGGCTACATAAGTTTGATCTTCAATGGGGCAGGGTCAAAAGCAAGTGAGGTATCTGGGGATCCCCTTCTTTGTTTCACCTAATCTAAAAGAAATGTGGCTATGGCTAAAAGGAAAATTTGAGAAGTTGGATGGGTGGAATAGACAGTATTTATCTTTAGCAGGCAAGATCCAGGTGTGTCAAAAGATCTTGTCATCCTACACTTTGTACTTTGCATCTATATGGTTCTTCAATAGCTATCAGGTTAATGAGGTGCAAATGAGGATCACGGGGTTTCTGTGGTCAGATGGGAAAGGTAGAAGGAAGATGCATTTTGTCAAGTGGGATCGGTGTTGTTTGGAGAAGGCTAATGGGGACCTGGGCCTCAAATATCTAAAGAGACATGGGGTGGCTCTAGCTGCCAAGTGGATCATCAAAGCTCTTGTATCATCGTCATACAAATGACTCTAACATATGGTAACCCTAAATTGGCTAAATCATGGAAAGCACTGCCTTTCAGTGATTTGCTCATCACCAAGTATCCAATAATGCTTGTAGGTTCAATGGTGTTTAGGAGGATCTAGAGGGCTTGGGAATCAATTAGGGATAAATTCACTTGCCCTCTGGTAATTGGTTCCAACAGCAATCTAATCCATCCCAACAGGTCCATATGGTGGAACATTGAACACAATGAAAAACCATTGGCCTTACTTCAAGGTTGCTCTGCAAAAAAGAGGAATCAGGCTCGTGTTAAAACATTCGGCAACATCATTAAGGATGGGAATCTAATTGGTTGGAACCAATTAAAAGAGGACTATGGGTTACCCCAGTCTAATTTTAGAACTTATTCTGTCATTAAAGAAGCTTGTAAAAACTGGATTCCAAAGCTCAATAATGAGAATTAGGATGAGGATGAGAAGCCTGTTGAGATCTTATGGAAGGGTACCCTCCCTCTACATGAGGTTAAAGCTAAGCTTATCTATAAAGAAATAAATAAGTCTAATACTCCCATTGAGTACCTAAACAAGGTCTGGAAAACCAATCTGGAAAGTGTTGAATGGCAAAAAGTATTCTGTTCTTTGTGGCATAATATGATAGATACTAAAAAGACCTGTTTTAGATGGTTAGTATTATTGCAAAAAGCTCCTTATAAGTTAAATAATTCTGACGTTGAATTGTGCAATATTTACAGGGTACCTGAAACCATACATCATATTTTCTTTGACTGTTTTTTTGCTAATGAAGTGTGGAATCTGTTTTGTAATGATTTTTATATTTGGAGAAGCAATAGGGAAGCAAATTGGAAAGAAATTATGATGGGCATTGATAAAAAAATGAGTAAAGATATGCATTTGTTTTGGTTTTCATTGTCAACTGAAATTATTTGGTGTATCTGAAAGGCAAGAAATGAGGACAAATACAGTGGGGTTCGGAGGGCATTTACTTAGTCAAGCAAAAGACTCACTCTTTAATATTGCCTTGCAGGTAGTTGCCACCATGGGGATTGCAGAAAGCAAGTTCCTAAAACCGCTAAGAGATGGGGTGGTGCTGATTCATCAAAACGAGGTCAAGTTTGGACACTCTTGGCAGCAGAGGCAACCAAGCTTGGAGATTTTTATGAAAGCATTGGAGGCCGTCAAAAAGGAGTTTAATCAACAAGTGGCTGCAGGGAAGAAAGAGTACCAAAACTGTTCACTAATGAGAATTATGAGATAGAAGAAGTCTTCTCCAGTGATGAACTGGATGCCATCAACACTTTGGTTAACTGGGGCTCTAAGGAAGAATGCAGTGAGTAGGAATGGAGGCTAACTATTGTCACATTTCATCTTTTTGGCACTTTTGTATCATGTATAAGAACGCATAATGTATGTATTTTGTATAATCCTGTACAGGCCTAAGAGACCTTTTGACTAGCTATATTTTGATATGCTGAGCTTCAGCATTGACACATAGTTGATCATATACTGTAATCACCTGTGCATATGCTGTATCCTGGCTGTTCCAACTATTATTAATACAAAAAAAATACCTACAAACACCTCAATACAATCTGAGGCATCATGGGAGCACTAAATCAGCAAGACAAAACCCCATTGCCTCGCAAACAAGCTTATCCCAAATTCTTTCTTCCATGTCAAGGGTTTCCCAAATCTACAACACGAATATCCATAAATCTAAATAAACTACTGATTTTTAACCAGAAATTACAAAACTAAAACCAAGAAGTTAACCAAACACAAAATACTGCTTGTTTATGATATCAGATGCCTCTCACTAGCATCCATCATAAACATCATACATAATACTTCCTACATGCACATGTCATCCTCAGGAAGACACTTCTAATCTTCTTCTACCTGCAGTGTGTACTCATGAAAATGACATTAGTTATTGTATCATCGTCATACAAATGACTCTTAACATATGGTAACCCTAAAACAACGCCATTGCTTTAACCAAAATACATCCACAACATTGAAGACAATACACCAAGAATAATAACAATCCCAATCATTCTTGTATTAGTTGCAAAAATCTGCAACCAAACTTTTCATCCACTGCAAACTACTATGCAGGTCTTTGATATTTTTTTCTTCTGCAATTAAATAACCTTAACAATAATATCACTTACCATCACCAATAGACCATGTTATTCTTTCTCTTTTTACTGCAAGAATATCATCCCAAAAAGTTAGCACCAATTATTTACAAAAAACTCATGCAACAAACTTTTCCACCGGTGCAACTTCTCAACCAAGCAACCACATTGCTGCCCCCAAACTTTAACGTAAATGCC
>CM021100.1:1660002-1709162 GCA_007115665.2 Sequoiadendron giganteum | reverse complement strand
ACTAGTAGTATTTTGAAAATAAATGACTAATTTGGTCATTATAAGTGACTAATTTGTTAATTGGATAAAATCACAACTAAATGAATAAATAAATGACGAATATCAGACAAATAAAAATGACTAAATAAATGATCATTACTCCTCTATTTTTTTTTTCTTTCAAATTTGATCATAATCCCCCTCATGGGACCCATAAATAAGCTCGTTCCACTCCCAAGGGAAGGTTCTTATGCATTACTCACCCGTTCGCCACTAGAAACACCACTTCTTGTCTGACTTGCATGTGTTAAGCATGCCGCCAACATTCATCCTGAGCCAGGATCAAACTCTCAATGAAATTCAGGGTTTCATTACTTATTAATTATAGCTCCCTTCTTCATGGATGAAGTTGATTCATGAATTATCTATCATCTATATAATATTAAGTTCTCTATAAATAAAAAAATAATAACAATTGTCTCAACTATTCTTCAAGGCTTGCAAGAGCACCACCTAACTCAATCTCCCCTAAGACATTACTCACCATACTTTGCATTTGAAATGACATTCACAATTAAGTGATTTATATATTTATTTAAAATGTCACACATTTTGAGACCCATAGAAAGTAAGGGTCAACCTAATGCACAACATAAGTCTTGAATACTTTTATGCAATGTGATGGGAATTTACTAAGGCACATGGTCTTTCACATGAATACAAGGCAAAAAATGCTTAAGTTTGAAAATGCCACAAAAGGAAAAATTGCCTAAGGCATAAAGCTCCATCTCTAAGCCCACGTAGCACATTAAATTGTGCTTGAATTTTTTAAAACACAAGGTAAAAATACCTTGGTCGACCTGCATAGGGTTTCCAACCCTAAACTTAAAACAATGGGAAAAAGAAAAAACACCTCATTTATGCATCGAGCATTTTCGAGGAAATGTTGTTGCCATGGGGTTTTAGGTGTAGCACTGTAGATGGTCTTCCTTGACCGATTCTTGACAAATTATGTGTGATTTCCACTAGAAACAAAGAGGTAATTATGTGTTTTGAAGAAAAACTGACCTTTTTCACCATTTGCAAGCCATTTCATGGATCAAGGCCATGACCATAAGCATATTTCTAATCATTTTTTTACTGCTTTATCTTCTATGGTTATTCATTTTCCTCACAACTGCCATGATTGTGATCCTTGAAGCTTGAAAATGGTATTTCATGGTGAAATACTTGCACATTTAATGGAAACAATCAATATCGAGCTCATGGAAGCTCATTGCCAGCATACACCTGGATTCTCTCCTTTTGTTCTCAACAAATCATAAGCTCACTTCGATCTCCTCCATTATCAAAATGAAGCAAAACTAGTTTTTTTCCTCTGTATTTGAAGTTTGATTTAAAAAAAAAACTAGTGTATTTTGCAATTTATGAAGGAAGAAGACCTTCTGGCCGCGACCATGAAGAATAGACTAGGGTTGTGGAATGCATTTTACTTTTTCATTTTGAATGTATCCATGAAAAATTTCTTTTACCATCTTTGTATTTGAAGATTAATTGTGACCACGAAAAAAAACCCATATTTGTTGCATTTTACTGTATTTAGCATTTTGGTTCAAAACCCCAAGTGGGTTTTTTGCACTTCTTGAAGAAGATCATTTCTTCAGGTCGCGGCCATGAAGAAAGGAAACTGGGTTTTGATAGCTCCACCCTTGCAACTTTATCTTTCTTTCTCAAAAAGAGACCCTGGCTCGGCCTCATGAAACCTCATTGTGCATTATATGAAGGAAAAACAAAGAGAAAACTCCTCATTTTACACTTGCAACCTCTGATAAAAAACCCCAACTGGGTTTGTCACCTTGTGAAAGAAAACTCCACACATAAGACCATCTTTGTTGAAGCTCATCATTCAAGAACAATGTAGAATGACCCAAGTTGTCTCATTCATTGGAACCCTGTCACAACTGCAACACTTGACCATGGTAGGGTGTATAGATTTAAATAACCTCCCTCATTCCATTGGCAACTTGTCATAGTTGTAGCACTTGAACATAGAATTGTGTAAAAGTTTAAATAACCCCCCTGATTCTATTGGCTACATGTCATAGTTGCAACACTTAAACATAGAAGACTGTAGAGGTTTAAATAACCTTCCTGATTCCATTGGCAACCTGTCACATCTGCAACACTTGAAAATAGAAAGTTGCAGAGGTTTAAATAACCTCCCCAATTCCATTATCAACCACTCACAGCTGCAACACTTGAATATAATAGGAAATTTTAAAGGTTTAAATAACCTCCTTGATTCTATTGACAATCTATCACAACTACAACACTTTAAAATAAAATATTGTCATAGTTTAAATAACCTCCTTGATTTCTTTAGCAACCTGTCACAACTGCAACTCAACACTTGAACATAGAAGGGTGTGGACATTTAAATAAGCTCCCTGATTAAATAACCTTCTTGATTCCATTAGCAACTTGTCACAACTGCAACACTTGAACATTGAAGGGTGTGGACATTTAAATAAGCTCCCTGATTCATTTGGAAACCTGTCACAATTGCAACACTTCAACATAGAAGGGTGTGGATGTTTAAATAAGCTCCCTGATTCCATTAGAAACCTATCATGGGTGGGCTTAAATGTAACACAGGAAGCATTGACTTAGTGTGGGCCATGCTAATTGCAATCCCATTTTCATGTTTACATTTTTGCTAACTGCGAAATGCACCCACCATCCATCCATGCATCATGCCATTAACCGTCATACCAATGGGTCTATAGCATTTGTTAGTTTGTTGTAAAGTACCCATGTTTGTTAGACCTAAAGGAATGAAGGAATATTGGGGAACTTTATCTCGCCTCCGAAAAAAATAAAATTAACATGCAATATTTTTAACTTATATCATTTTACTTGTATTGTTTTAATTGTATAATATAATATATTATATAGATTTATATTATATTGCATATTATATAATGTGTGCGCAACAATTATATGTGTTAAATTCAAATTAAAATTGGTTAATTTAATATTTATTTTTTCTAAGAATATTATTTGTAATTAAAATATTTTATAAAATTTATATGCTTTATTATAATAAAATAAAATTTTAAAAATAATTTTGAATAATTTGATTAGTTGATGTTTTTTTTAATGCATTATATATATATAATGAATTTACTATGTTGTTATATTTCATATAAATATTATAATATAATATTTTAAATATTATATTATATATAATATTGTTATAATATAATATAAAATATTGATATGTTATATTATATAATAATATATTATTATATTATATATTATACTTAAACTATAGTATTATATATATAATTATATTAAATTATATTATTTATAATATTATAATATATGATATGATATATTATAAGATAATAATATAATAATATATATTATATTATAGATCATAATAAAATATAGAAATATTATATAATATTATCATAATATTAGTCTACATGGGTAGTAGAGTTGGCTTGGGCAGTGGGTTTGCTCCCCATTGGTCTCGGGTTTGACTCTACTCTCGGGTTTAAGAGGTGGGAATTTTTGTGGGTGGGGGAACTCACCTGCGACTAGTCTCACCCTTGCTCGCCCCAGGTACCCAAGATACAAGTTGTTGGGCTAGGTCATTATAATTAGATTAATTTTGATGAAGGATTTGGTGGTGTTTCAAATCTTTGAGGTGGATGGAAAGATGTAAACTTAACACACAACAGATTTCACAAGGATTCTAGGTGAGGTTTCAAGTGTTGAGATTAGGTATTGTACACCTAATATAAAATATATATATTATAATATTGTAGATTAAATAAATATTTAGTGTGGTGCATCTAAGAGGTGTGTTTAACCACATTAGATATTTAAATTAAATAATATTAAATCATTTGTACAAATAAAATAAAATAACAATACCACTACTTGCCTTTGAAATAATATAAAATTAAAAATCCCGTAAGTTGCAATTAACCATAAAAATTTAAAATTTCAATCCAAAATTTTCCCTCATATCTTTCTTTTACCATAGTACTCTATCTTTTCTATAGGAATACATAGGATGAGACAACACTTATATTGTTAATACCTTGTCTTTTGGTTAAAAAATTATAGCCACATGTTTATGAATATAAATTATTATTATTTTTATGGACCCCTTTGAAATAAATATTAATATTTTTATAAAATAATTTTAAGTACATTAATTTCACTTTATATTAGTGTGGGTTTGAAGGCTTGATTTTTTTTCCCTATATATTATGGCATTTAGTCTTCATATTATTATAAAAATATATTGTAAGGTATCAAGTTCTAGTGCCTTCTTAGAAATTTAATATCTAATAAGATTAAATATTTGGTGGCTATAGATCCACTTGTTCATTTATCTATGAGATGAATATCTAAATTTTTGACCTTTTATGATCAAACACTTTATTCATGATTAATGATTTTTTTTGAAACTTTTTACATGATAATTTTATCTAATTTTCTTTCAATTTACATAAAGTAAGAATAAAAGTCAAATAAACTAACTACCAACTATTTCAAACAAGGGGTCCTCAATCTCAGGCTGCAATATGTTGGACAGCGGGTGTTTGCTGGTATTTCATGGTTCTTTGTCAGCTGTTCTCTTGTTCATTGGCAACTCCTTGTTGCTGTTGTGATTGTTGTTGCTGTACAACCATGTTGTTGTTTTGTCTTCACTTCTAGGTCTTTTTTGTACTGTTGCTTTGCACAACTTTGCTGTTGTTCCTTCTTGAGTGTTGGGACTATGTTCTTGAGGTTCTGCTTCAGCATTGTTGCTGATCTTTGTAATTCTTTATAGCTTTTTCCAATATAAAAAACTTATTCAAACTTAGAGTTAAATAGCATAATCTAGGTACTCTTTTATTTATAGACTAACAAATGTTTCTTATAATTTTTTAATAATTAACCATAAAAATATAAAATCTCAATCTATCATTTGAGAGTTAAACAACACAATTTAAATTTTATTTTATTTATTTAGTTTAAATATTTCTTATAATTTTTTAATAATTAAATATAAAATTTTAAAATTTCAATCTAAATTTCAATTTTTTTCATAGTACCCTATTTTTTTAGAAGAATACAAAACAACTAACTATTAGATTATTAATATCATGTTTTCTATGTTTTCTATGGTTAAAATATGTACTGCATTATTTTTATTGGACAATTTTAAGTGCATTGGTTTTAGGATATGTTAGTGGGGTTTGATGGCCTAGATAATTTATCTAGTGTTGTGTTCATCATATTACAAAAAAATATTGTAAAATATGAGATGCAATGATTTTTAGAAAATTAATATTTAATAAGATTAAATACTTGGTGGTTATAGATAAATTGTCAATTTAATAAAGATAATAATTGAAAATAAAATACATTAACTAATCAAATTACTCAAAATTATTTTAAAATTTTATTTTATTAAAATAAGACAGATAAATTTTATAAAATATAAATATTTCCTTTACATAAAAAATACAAACCATATAACTGATTTATAAATACACTTAATAATGACCACTTAAACAATTTTACTTACAAGTAATATACGTAATAAAAAAAAATATTAAATTAAACAATTTTAGTTTCAATTTAACACATATAAGAGAAAAAAATTATATAATATGCAATATAAAACTATATAATATATTATATTATACAATTAAAAATAGAACTGCAAGTAAACCAATACAAGTTAAAAACATTAACTTATATTCTGGGGCGGGCGAGGTAAAGTTCCTACATTCCTCCAGGTTTGACAAACACCGGTACTTTACAACAGACTGACAAATGCTATAGACCCATGATATAATGGTTAATCGCATGATGCATGGTGGATGGACAGTGCATTTGGCAATTAGCAAAACGGAAACAGGAAAATGGGGTTGCAAATAGAAGGGGCCCACACTAAATGTCAAGGTTTAGTGTGTGACATTTAAGCCCAACCACCTATCACAGCTACAACACTTGAACATGGTAGGGTGTATAGATTTAAATAGCCTCCTCAATTCATTGGCAACCTGTCACAACTGCAAAACTTGAACATAGAAGGGTGTAAAAGTTTAAATAACCTCCCTGATTCCATTGAAAATAGAATGTTAGGATGTTTTTCAGAGTGCTTCATTAATTCAAAGATTTTGAGAGGTTCCTTGCAAAATCCATTTTGTGCACATTCTACAATCAATCATTTCATTCCATGAGATGACATCTCTTTGAGGCATTCTGTCAAACAATTCAAGTGTTTTATCTATGATTCCACATCTTGCATATATGTCTACTAGAGCATATCCAACTATAACATTTGACAAAAAATCCCCTACCATTATGCTTTGGTGCATGTTCATAACCCGTCCCAAAGCTCCCATTTTGGCATAGGCAGGGAGGACTCTGCCAAAAAATTTGGCTTTATACTTGCCAATTGCATTTGTTTGAAAGTTTTGAAAGCCTTTTCAAAAAAAAAAATTCTGCAAAACTTGCAGTCATTGCATTCCATGAGATGACATCTCTTTGAGGCATTGTGTCAAACAAGAGGCTTTTTGGAGGCATCATTATTCCTCCCTACAGATATCAAAAACTACTTGAGGATGGGAGCGAAGGGATAGTCCAATAAATGTTGGATATGTGACACATAATGTGTGGTAAAATTCATTTTATGGTTTACATATATAGTAGTGTCTTATGAGCCCAATTGCTTTGACACCAATCAATAGCTGAAGACAAATATTTGTTAAAAAAATTATGATTCTCAAACCAAATTTAATTGATGAGCTCCAAACTGAAATATGAGAATATTCGAAATAAAAAATTCCAAAAATAATGAAATATTTATTTTTGTGATCTGAAAGAGAATTGATTCATAAACTCACATTTAATGGTGCAAGTTGGTGGTTTGAGAGTATACAAATGAGTTTTTAGGGCATTCCACCTATTATAGCCATTGAAACTTAATGGAATGACCCCATTTGATGTATTATAGGTTTTCAAATGTTGTGGAGGTATGAGGGAGTGTGTATGTGGGTTTTGGGTGTTGCCCTAGGTTGAATTTGAGTGATTTTCCTTATGAAAGTGAGTAACTAAAGGGTGGTTCATGAGTTTTGTGGAGGGAATAACCTATGTAATGAAATTTTAAGCTTGTGTGGGAATAATTAAGAGTTTTTGAATAGGTGGAAAGGTTTGGGGAGGCCTGGAGGTATGATTTTCAATAAACCCTCCTTTTGAGGGCCTAAAATCAAGGGTTTCATAGTTTTCTATGTTAGAAGGGTCATCTCTGAAAAATAATTATGGATTTAGTGGTTTGAGGGCATGGGAAATGCTGTCCCAAAGTTTGGTTGTCCATGATAAGTCTAAAGATGGGTTGCTTTTTAATTTAGGCTTAATTAGCCTAATTAGGACAATGTAGGAGTGGGAGTTTCAAGAGTTTGTTCCAAAGGACTTGTGTATTATCTTGAGATATGTTGTGTAACTTCCAAGAGGGTGTCTGAATCAATAATTTTTTTGTAGAGTCATTTGGAATGTTTGGGAGTTATGGCCTAAAAACAGGATTTGCATGGCTACTAGAGTTGAGGGTGTGCATAAGGGAAAGGAGCCTTGAGTTAGTTTCATACTTTGTGAGTGACTTGGATTGGAAAAATTGGCCATATTAATCTTTTTAGATGCCTCTCGAAGGCATGTTGACAATTTGAGTTGTTTTGAGTTCCCTATGTCTACATCACCTAGTTCCCCCGATGCAACGATAAAAGGCAAGATTAACACTATCGACAACAGTTTAAAATGTCAAATTGATAGTTCAAGTCACCCCGACACGTCCATTGGAAAAAATATCCCTGATGATCTCCTTCTTCTAGAAATATACCATCAGAACAAGTTAGAAATCTCACTTCGACAGTTCTGGTCACATCGACGGTTCTTATCAGTAAGACATTCATAGGTCACACTGACATCGACCAAACTTCTGCTATCAAAATGAGTTTGGAATCTCACTCTGACAGTTCAAGTCATACTGATGACTTCCATCGGTGAGATAGGTCCTAGGTCACACCAATCTGATCCCTTCAAGACTTTAGAACACAACTACTTATCGACAAGATATTCCAAGGATCTCACCAATTTTTTTCTTTCAAGAGTTCCATGTCAGTAAGTTTGAGGCACATTTTCCAATTAAATTTTTTTAAAGTTTTTGATCAGTACATTCATGTGGCAGCCTCAATCAAATACCCCTATGGTAGCCAAGGCCTAAAGAGGCATTTATCAAGATCGGTGAGTTATTAATATCTCTTAAGACAACAAAGTCTCTTTTGAAGAAGAGTAGAGAAGAAGTACCCATTGAATTGTTAAACAACATTGGGGTTCTTCATTTTGAGTGTGATGAACTAGAGTTGGCTCAAAAAACTTTTATGGAGGCATTAAGAAATGGAATTTGGGTTGAATTCATAAATAAAATCCCTAGTGCCAATTCTGCAGTTTTTTTTGTGCACTTTAAGGACATGGATTCATTTCATTTAGTGTTCAGAGATGTCTACGTATGTTTTATTTATTTATTTTTGCCTCTTGCAGCTATTCCATTTGTCCATTATACAACTGTCTTAACTTCTGCTTTATTTTTATCAGTGCACTTGTATGTGGACTATGGTTAACTTTCTAACTACATGCTATGTCATCATCACTTCTTCTCTATTTATATGAAATTGTGCCCAATTTCTACATGAGTTTGGGAAATATTACACAGAGAACCACACAGCTTGAGTTGGTAGAGTTCCTTTTTGGATGATGAGGTATGTGGTGGTTTTTCTCTTTGGGATTGGTGTGGGTCCACACATAAAGCAAAGTATCTTCACCCAACAGGTGTTAAAAATCATGAATGATTTCCTAAGAATGAGAGATAGAAATCTTCTCTGCTAAGTGAGATGGATCAACAACTTGAGCTTGTTTACATTGACAACGTCATGGATGCCAAGTTGAGTTGGAAGATCTTGTTGAAAGGCATTAGGTTTGATTGCTTGGACTTGGAGAATGATGTAAAGTCTTTATTGAATAGGATTCAACTTGTTATATTGTTTGCTGTGAAATTTGCTTGTCCAAGAGAAGCCAAACACAATCACCATCTTGAAAGAAATGAGGAACTCAAAGTCGGTCATGAAGTGCCTTTGTAGTAACCTCAACTATACACACAAATAACTGATATATATTGCTCCCAATGGTTTTTGTCCCCAAGATGATAGGTTCACACCTAAAGGGTTTCATCTCCAATGTGCCCAGCTACTGTAGCAATGCCACTAACATTGAAATGAGAGTTGAATGTTCATTAATTTTCCCAAAAGTGCCTTCTCTTCTACCTTGTTCTCTTTTTTATAAATCAAACTGCCATTGATCCCCAACCATGAGAAGTTAGTCCACAATTGGTGGCAACTAACTGATGATTAATTTCCTCAAATCTAGGTAGCTAATTGAACAACACTCCCTCAAAATTGTCAATCCACAATCATAGGCAGTTACTCCTAAATTGGTGGCAATTAACTGGTCAGTCCAAACCTCAATCTATGGTGTTAACTGATAGGCACTAAAGATTCAGGTGTTGCTTAACTGGAAGACACACATACTTAGCCACAACTTGAATGAAGGACACAAGACTCAACCACCTTATTCCTAAAAATGCAACATACATTTCTAATTGAAAACTGAAAGTGATTACCAACTTATCTAATAACTAGTTCTACACCCACAATCCATTATTTAAATAGGTGAAGATTGAAAAATGGGACATGATAGCCTTGAACTTGGCATGAGTTTGGTGAAGATTGTTGTGAATTTTCATGTGCAAATTTGCCAAATTTTATATAAAGGGAGAAGCTTTTTGAATGGAATTATTCCATTGACTAGAAGAAGGTGGTGTTTAACTTGAGTTACCATGGGATAGAGTCACAACACTATTTAATCTTGCTAGGTTGTTTGAACAACTACATGATACTAAAAAAAAATTATTTTATACAGGTTAATATTGTTCAAGTTTCCTGATTATGTGGATGCATATCTATGTCTTGCAGTCATGGCTCAGGCTTAGAATGAGATCCAACTAAGCCTAGAATTGATTGGGGATGCACTTAAGGTGGATAAAAAATCATAAAATTCTTTATGTATGCTTGGCAACATGGAACTAAAAATAGATGATTGGCTTAAAGAAAAATAAACAATTAAAGTTGCACAAAGTGAATCAGATGCGAAGAATTCTTATGTTGACATTTCACTTGGAAATTGGAATTATTTTGCATCTTTTCGCAATGAGAGGAGGGATCCAAAGAATGAGGAAAAAAATATTGAGAAGGCTAGAGAACTATATTGTAAAGTTTTGGCACATAGACCAAGAAATGTTTATGCTGCAAATGGGGAAACCATTGTGCTAGCTGAAAGGGGTCAATTTGATATTGCAAAGGAAATTTTTATGTAGGTACAAGAAGCTACTGCATGAAACATCTTTGTTCAGATTGATATGAGTGATATCCTTTCTACTTTGTTGACATTCATGCTACTTGGCAATCTATGTATTTTATTTGCATTAGATTTTTGATGACTTATATATACCTGTTTCTAAATAAGCAATTAATGACTTATCAACTTTCGTTGATAAGTCATTGACTTCTTATTATATTCTTTGTAGATAAGTTATTGATGACCTGATTGTATATAAGGTATATATGTTTCAAGTATCAAGCTATAAATATGAAGTATTACAAGGATGTTCTTGACACTTTTGTCAGTATAATGGGTCCATTACTGTTTCCACCTTGATAATTCACAAGGAGAGTATTGACAATACAATTAACACTTGTACTAGATGTTGGAGCTTGGATAGTGAAACTTCAATGTTTTTGCTGCTATATGAAGACAATAAATTTGAAGCTCAACACTTCGGTCACTTGAATCTTGTTGAAATATTGATTCACTTTATTTGATATCATTTACATTTAGGTTGTTTGGAATAGTTGGTACTTGGCATCTTCATTGTAAATTTTTGGAAATTTATTTGGTTTCCTCACACTCCATACATCTTGATAGTGATCTTGTTCATATTGTGTTGATTCTTTGGATACATACATACTTTACAAATGGTGTGCAATGTTGCATTTGGTAGTTTGTTAACTCTGGTTTCACATTATGATTTGCTTCGTGGTTTTTGAGTTAACTCATAGAGAAAGAATAGTTCTCTTCAGTGATTTACTCCTATCCATAGAGTTAGGGGGAGCTTTTCATGCTTATTTTTACCCCTGTTGGTAGTGTTGGCATTATGGTTTTCTATGGTGTATCTATGATGCATGACAATACACAATATTTTTATGCACCATAATTTCAGTTTTGCAGCATTTATGATTATCCCTCCTTTGACATTGTTGTCAAAAGGGGGAGAAAATTTGCAGTAGTTTGATAGTGAGCAATGATAGTGAATTTGATCAGTGAGCAGTGATAGTGAATCTGATATAGTTGGTGACAGTGAGTGACTATTTTTGATCTATTGTGTTTTGCTTTAGTGGACAGTTTTGGTACTAATTCTTGAGCAGTTTTTGATTACAGATTGAACATTTTTTTTTTGGCATTACAATGGTTTATTTTGAGAAGTGGTATTGTTGATTTCTTGTTTGGTCTTGAAGTTTCACAGTTTGATCTATCAGTCTTTGTGACTTTTGATAGGGCAGATTATGTGCTCATCACAATGACATTTATAGTCCAAGTATATTGTTTTTAGTTGACATTTGGCTTTGATATTTTATCTTATTGGGGTTTGACATCAATGCCAAAGGGGGAGTTTGTTTTCCCCTCAGGCATGTTGGCATTAATATCAAAGGCAATAAGATAGTAAGGTGATCTTGCAACATTACTCTCCTTGGCATTGTATGGGGTATATCAATCAAAGTTCCTAATTCAGATTACGTAAGGTGACAAACGTGTGTGATCAAATGCACATTGTATTACATGTCCTATTAATGTGATTACATTACACTGCATGACAAGTTCTTGAGGAAGTTTTGCATATTAATCAAGTCTTTTTATATTGATGATATTGGCATTTTGTTTTAGAATAGTTTATGTTTGCTTGAAGGTGGTTTGCAGATCTTTTTTTTTTTTTGTGTCCATGTGCAAGAAAATTGGTGTTGCTGTGATGATAATCATTTTATTTAGTTGGTTTCAATGCCTATTCAGGTGATTTACATGTATTCATTTGGGAGTGCATATGCAGGTATTAGTTGGTTTCAAGTATATGATGCTTATTTAGTGCTCATCATATTTACAATTTTCTCTAAACATCATCATGTGATCATATTTATATTACCCTTCATGATGAGGATTGTTATGACATAACAAAAAGGCATTGCATTGTTAAGGCTTTGAATAGTACTTATTAAAAGGTTATCAAATTTTAACTGTTACTTATTAAGGAACAATTAGAGATGGAAGTCATGTTTCAGTTTGAAAATGCAAAACACTATATGTACTTCCTTGAACTCATTCTTCATTGCATTGAGTAGAAATGGAATATTATTTTCAGACTGTACAAGACATTTTATTGATTCATATTCTTTAAATGAGAGTTGTATTGATAGCACACTCAGTGCTTGTAAAGTTGATCAATTTTAGAAGTATCTCATAGTGTTGTATATACAAGCATATATATGCATCATTATGTTGTACTTGAAATTTTGCCTCTGAATCTTAAGTGATGCAAGATCAGAGGATGTTATAGAGAGAAAAAGAGATGATAATCTATGTATGGAATTAAAATGGTGATTGTGAACAATGAATTATAGCCAGTGAGACATTTAAAAATCTATCAGTGAGATAGTATTGCTAGTGAGGCATTGTAAACAATTTTTTTTATCAGATTAAGCCAGTGAGGCATTTCGAGTGGTTTTTATTCCCCAAGAGGGTTTTCCACTCAAAAAAATTCTCTGTGTCATTTTTATGTGATTCCTTATTTTACATTGTCTATTCATTTCAATTATGCTTCATCTTGTTTAAACATGCAAATCAAAAAAGTTGTTTTTTAAATTTATGTGAATTTGTATGAACACTAAAGTTTATATGCATAAATTTGTGAGAATTAATTAAGTTAGATTTGATTTATAATTTGAATCATTGATTCACTCAAATAAATGACTAAACCATGACTAAATAAATGACTACTATGATTAAAATAAATGAATACACTGACCAAATATATGACTACCATGACTAAAATAATGACTAAAAATATGACTAAAGTAGTGATTAAATTAATTACTAAATATATGACTAAATTAATGACTACATATATGACTAAAAAAATCACTATCATGACTAAATAAATGACTAAATCAATGATTAAAATATTTTAGTCATAAATTTGGTGGTGTTATAAATGGCTACAAATAAACCACTAAAATAGTCACATGACTAAAATTAATGACTAAATATATGACTAAATAAATGACTCAATTAATGACTAAATAAATGACTAAATCAACGACTAAATCAATGACCAAATTAATGACTAAATCAATGACTAAATAAATGACTCAAATCGTTTAGTCATAAATTTAGCAGTGTTAAAAATGACTACAAATAAACCACTAATAGTCACGTGACTAAAATTAGTCGTTTGTATGAAATTTTTAGTAGATTATTTAGTCATATATTTTTTATTGTGTACTAGTGACAATAGTCCAATAACCACCTATTAAACTATGAAGCAATATATAGTTCAATAATTACTCTTTTTTTCTACTATGTCATACATTATAAGCCATGAATTGCATCACTCTTTTAGTTTTTGTAATTGAATAATTTTATTTTATCTTCAGATGATGCAAGCAAAGACTCCTCTCGATATTGATAGGAAAATGGAGCATGGTGTCGCTACAACAATAGATAGTTTGATGCCTTTGACAAGGGTATGAGGCAGATTAGTAAATTACAAATCACATTTGTTGTTTTAGTCATCTATTATTGAAAAATCAAATGATTATTGATTTGTAGTTCAATTTATATTTGGATGGTTTCTATAGGGCTTCACAATGCCACAACATGAGTGTGCCACCATTGAGGATGAGGAGAGAGATCATTTGGAGGTGATAAGTGATTATTTTGTTAAATAGTTCATTTTATATAATGTAATTTCTATAATTTTAATTGTAATAGGTGTGGCTACATGAAGAATTAAATAGGAGGTCTAGCCCTCAAATTTGAAGTAGACCACCATCATACACATCTCCATCCCCTTGATGATCAAAGGCTGCGAATGATCCATTTTCTTCACCTAGAGGGAAATGACTATTTATTAGGGTCCTTTTTTGTATCCCTATATGGCATTGTTGGACATATATTTTGTATTGCATATACGTGACATTATATGCCCATATGACATTATTTTAAGCCGATATGGATAGTTTATACATATGCTATACTTATATCAAAATATATTGAAGTATGCCTAAATGGCTATTTGGTTAATACATATCTTTTTATTGATAGTGTCCATATTTGCATCATAAATGATTATTCAAATAAATAAATAAATAATTATTTGATGTAAGTATAAATTATTAAAATGGTAAATTCCAAATCCATTCTTACAAAAATGTTCCTATATTGTTACCTTGCAATAAATGAAGTTCTTCAAAACATGCTAATATTTTTATCTCTCAAGCATGTAATGAAAACACAAAGAAAAAGAGAAAATTAAAGACTATCTTTTTTAGATTTCAAGTTTTTGATAATAATATGTTGCCTCCATTATAGAGTGACAAGATTCAATGGATATTCAAGTAGATGGTTTACTTCAAATATTTAAAATCCAAGCAATTATTTTTTAGTGGCTAATATTCGTCAATTGGCTAATAGTTGAAATTTGGGAATCCAAAATTAGCTAATAGTTCGAGCTATAATGTGACTTGAATCGCCACATTTTTATAAAATTTTATTATAGTCTTATTTAAATCACCAAAGAATTTATTTTATTAAACTTTTTAACTCAAAAATCTGCCACAATATTTGATCCATGATTAAATTTGATTCACCAAAATTTTATAAATTACAGTAGAAATCTATATTAATTCACCAAGATTATATCATAATTATTAGTTTCTTTAGGACCATATTTCTAATCTTTAGTTTCCACCATTTATTTACAATATAATCCAATTACCCTTGTTGTATTTCACAAGGTAAAATGTATTCACAACTTGTAAATTTGCTCATGGGGCCTACAATTTCGGGTCTCATGAGCATTATAGATCATGGGTACATTTTACCTCATAGAGTACAATGAAGCTCGTTAGATCAATGAACCAAACGCAATTCAAATCCCCATGAGAATTACACATTGTGGGTACATTTTACCTTGCAGAATACATTGAGGGTCATTATATTATACTGTAAAACAATGATGGCAAGTAAATATTATATTCTACCCCTTAAACCATCGATAATTTCCACCCTTGAGCTAAGTAAGTGCAAAAAAATGGGGGGCCAAAAAGTGGCTAATTTATTTTTTCATCCAGAATTAGTGAAAACACAAGCACGCTATAGTAAAACGCGCTCACGTTATGGATTGGTAGTGACCAATCCTAGGCTCAGTCATTACCAAGCCATAACGTGCTCACATTATGATTTAAATTTCAAAAAATGTGTATTTTTGAAATAAAAAAAACATTTCCAAAATGTGAGCACATTATAATGTGCTCATGTTTTGGTCTACATCAAAATTGTTTTCTTCTATTTTTCTTGTCTCTTTCTTCTTGTTATAATTTACGTTATATTTCATGTATATAGTTTCAGGATGCTTGAGAGTGGTTTCAGATCTCTAGGAGTTATAATTCAAATTCTGGTTTTTTGAAGATATTACAATTTTTTCAAACAACCAAATTTCAGTAATCAGGAGGTCAAATTTTAGTAATCAATAAGTTGTATCATCTTTCTCTCTATCTCACTCATTGTTTATCCCTTATGCTCTAGACCTCTCTCTCACACTCTCTCCTTCCTTTTATACTTCTATCTATCTCATCTCTCTCTCTCCCTCTCCCTCCATCCCTCCTTCTATTCCTTCTTCCCTCCTTCCCTCTCTAATTTTCTCTATCTCACCCTCTATATCTCCCCCTCTCTCTCTTTCTCCCACCCACCTTCCCTCTCTACTTCACTCTAACCTATCCCTCTACCTCTCTCTCCCTCCCTCCTCTCTCTCTCAATCTCTCCACCTTCTTCCTTCCCTCTCTCTCTTCCTACATCCCACCCACCTTCCCTCTCTACTTCTCTTTATCTAACCTATCTAGGTCTCTTCCTATCTCTCACCCTCCCTTCTCTCTATCTCTCTCTCTCTTAATCTCTCCTCGGACTACTTCCCCCCTTTCTCTCTTATTCTCTTTATCACACTTCTCTCCCTCTATTCCTCCCCCCTCTTTCTACTTCTCTCTCTCTCTCCATCCCTCTCTCTCTATCTCACCTCTCTCTCCCTCCCTACCTCTCCCTCTCTCTCTATACTCCTCCCTCCTTCCTAGCCCTCTTTATCTCTCCTTCCCTATATACTTCTCTCTAGATATCCCTCTCCATCTCTCCCTCTCCCTCCCACATTCCCTCTCTCTCCCTCCCTATCTCCCTCTCAATCTCTCAACCTTCTTCCTTCACTTTATGTTCCTCTCTCTCACACTCTATCCCTCCCTCCCCCATCTTGATCTCCAAATATATCCTTCCCTCTCTCTCTCTCTCTCTCTCCCTCTCTCTCTACTTCTTCTTTATCTCTTATTCCTATATACTTCTCTATCTCTCCATATCTCCCCTCTCCTCCCTCCTTCCCCTCTCTCTCTCCTCTCTCACAATCTCCTCATCTTCCTCCTATCTCTCTCCTTCCTATATACTTCTATATATCTCACAAATATCTCTCCCTCCTCCTCCTTACCTCTTTAATTATCTCTCTATATGTATCACCTCTCTCTTCCTTCCTCCCACCCACCTTCACTCTCTACTTCTCTCTATTTAACCTATCCTCTCTACCTCTCTCTCTCCCTCCCTCCTATCTCCTAATCTCTCCATTCCCCTTCCCCTCTCTACCTCCTCCTATCTCTCCCTCCCCATCTCTCTTAATCTCTCCACATTCCTCCCCACTGCCTCTCTCCATCTCTCATTCTCTCAATCTCACTTCCCTACCTCCTCTCTATATCTATCTCCTAATTATCCTCCCTCATCCCCTTCTATCTCTCCTTCCATATATATGCTTATCTCTATCTATTTCTCTCAATCTCTTCATCTCCTCCTCCTTCCCTCTCTCTCTCTCTCAATATCCTAACTCTCTCTCTCCATGTTTCTCTCCTCTCTTATTTCATCTCTACTCTTTATCTCACCATTATCTTTGTCTACTTCACCCTCACTATCTCTCCTTCCCATACATACTTATCTCTATATCCCTCTCCATCTCTACCTCTCCCGCCTCCTCCCTCTTCCCTCTCTCTCTCCTCTCTCTCTCCTCTCTCCTTCCTCTCTACTCTCTATCAAGCACCATTCTCCCTCCCTCCCTCCCTCTCTCTATCTCATCTCTCTCTCCCTCCCTCCCTCCTTCCCTCTCTAATATTATCTATCTCCCCCTCCCTCTCCCTTCCTTCCTCCCACCCACCTTCCCTCTCTACTTCTCTCTATCTAACCTATCCCTATATACCTCTCTCTCCCTCCCTCCTTTCTCTCTCTCAATCTCTTCACCTTCCTCCTTTTCTCTCTGCTTCTCTCTCTATTGCCTCTCTCTCTCTCTCTCCTTCCCTCTTTACATCTCCCCTATCTCTCTCCATCTCACCCTCTCTCTTAATCTCCCAAACCTTATATCGAATATCATAAATCCTAATCCATATACCCTAAACCCTACACCCTCAAACCTCATCCCTATACCCTCAACCTTATAACCTATACCTTGAACATTATACCGTAACCATAAGAATGAACCCTAAACTCTCATTGTATGAAAAAATGTCTCAAAGAAATGAGGTCTCACGATGATGTACATCACTGTGAGACTCCATTTCTTTAAGGCACTTTTTCATACAACAAGCACTACCTTGTCAATGTTATCACATTGACACATTAACAAGGTAGTGAGCTTAGTGCTCATTGTTCAGACCCCATTTCTATGAAGGTGTTTTTCATAAAATGATCACTAAGCTCACTACCTTGTCAATGCAACCACATTGACAAGGTAGTGAGCTTAGTGCTCATTGTATGGAAAAATGCCTCAAAGAAATGGGGTCTCACGGTGATGTACATCACCATGAGACCCCATTTATTTGAGGAATTTTTTCATACAATGAGTACTACCTTGTCAATGCATTAATGTAATAGCATTGATAAGGTAGTGCTCATTATATTAAAAAACACCTCAAAGAAATGGGGTCTCATGTTGATGTACATCACCATCATACCCCATTTATTTGAGTCATTTTTCATACAATGAGCACTACCTTCTCAATGCATCAATGTGGTAGCATTGACAAGCTAGTGCTTGTTGTATGAAAAAATGCATCAAAGAAATGGGGTCTTAGGGTGATGTTTATCACCATGAGACCCCATTTCTTTGAGGCATTTTTTCATACAACGAGCACTACCTTGTCAATGTATCAATTCAGGTGCATTGACAAGGTAGTGCTCGTATGAAAAATGCCTTAAAGAAATAGGGTTGACAATATAGGGTTGAGGGATTAGGTTTAGGATTTTTAAGGGTTGAGGGATTAAATATTTAAGGGTTGAGGGATTAAGTGTTTAAGGGTTGAGGGTTTAAGGGTTGAGGGATTAAGGCTTTAAGGGTTGAGAGATTAGGGTTGAGGGTATAAGGTTGAGGTATAGGTTTTAGGGTCCAATGTATAGGGTAGAGGTATGAGAATTGAGGGTTGACCTAGTTTAATGTATAGGTTAGAGGGTTGAGGGGTTAAGTGTTTGAGGGTTTAAGGGTTGAGGGTTGATGGTATAGGGTTGATAGTATAAGGTTGAGGATACAATGTATAGGCTAGAGGTTTGAGAATTGAGGGTTGACTTGGTTTAATAAATAGGTTAGAGGGTTGAGGGATTAAGGGTTTAAGGGTTGAGGGTTTAGGGGTTGAGGGATTAAGGGTTTAAGGGTTGAGGGATTAAGGGATGAGGGATCAAGGGTTTAAAGGTTTAAGGGTTGAGGGTTTAAGAGTTGAGGTATTAAGGGTTGAGGGTTTAAGGGTTGAGTGATTAAGGGTTTAAGGATTGAGGGATGAGGGTTGAAGGTATAAGGTATAGGGTTGAGAGAGAGAGAGAGAGAAGGATATAAGGATTGGGATAGACCTGAGAGAGAGAGAGGGAGATGGAGAGAGAGTGTGTGTGTGTGTGAGTGAGAGAGAGACCAAACATCACCAAGAGACCCCATTTCTTGGACCCATTTTTTCAAACAATCCACTAAATTTCCAATTTCATTGAATTGACAAGATAGTGGAAACACTAGCTTGCCAATTCGGTGAAACTGGCAACCTAACTTGGCCTATTTGAAAAATGGGTCCAAGAATGCCGATTTCACTGAATTGGAAAGCTAGTGGGATTGTTTGAAAAAATGGGTCTAAGAAATGGGGTACATCACCAGGAGACACCATATTTTGGATCCATTTTTTCAAACAGGCCAAGTTAGGTTGCCAATTTCATCGAATTAGCAATCTAGTGCTTGCCAATTCAGTGAAATTGGCAACCTAACTTCTCTTGTTTAAAAAAATGGGTCCAAGAAATGGGGTCTCCTAGTGATGAAATGTGGTCTCCTGATGATTTACATCATCAAAAGACCCCATTTCTTGGGCCCATTTTTTCCAGGTCACTATGTTTCCAATTTCACCAAATTAGCAAGCTAGTGGGCCCACTAGCTTGCCATTTCAATGAAATTGGAAACCTAACTTGACATATTTGAAAAAATGGGGCCAAGAAATGGGGTCTCCCTAAATCACCAGAAGACATCATTTGTTAGACCCATTTTTTCAAACAGGCCACTACATTCCTAATTTCACCGAATTGGCAAGCTAGTGGGACAACTAGCTTGTCAATTAAGTGAAATTGGCAATGTATTGACTTGTTTGAAAAATGGGTCCAAGAAATGGGGTCTTTTGGTGATGTAATGTGTTTATGCCTCAAAGAAAGGGGGTCTCACTTCTCTCTCTCTCCCTCCCTCCCTCCTTCCCTATAAGATTCTTTATCTCCCCCTTTCTATCTCTTCCTTCCTCCCACCCACCTTCCCTCTCTACTTTTTTCTAACCTATCCATCTCTACCTATCTCTCCCTCCCTCCTATCTCTCTCAATCTCTCCATATTCCTCCTTCACTCTCTACTTATCTCTCTATTACCTCTCTCTATCATTCCCTCTTTACTTCTCCCTGTCCTTGTCCCTGTCCCTCTCTCCCTTTCACCCTCTGTCTCAATATCCCAAACCCTATCCAAATATCATAAATCATAATCCCTATACCCTAAACCCTACACCCTCAACCCTCATCCATATACCATATACCCTCAACCTTATAAGCTAAACCCTAAAAAATGTCCCTCAACCATAAACATAAACACTAAACCCTACATTCAATATTGTACCCTAAATCCTCAATCCTAAACCCAATATCCTCAACCCCATACACTTAACCTTGTACCCTCAACCTTAAACACTATCCCTCAACCCTCAACCCTCAACCATATACCTTAAACCCTAAACCCTAAACCCTAAACCCTCAACCCTCATCCCTATACCCTATATCCTCAACCTTATATCCTAAACCGTAAATATTATCCCTCAACTCTATACCCTCAACCCTATACTTGAACCATAAAATCTACACTCTCAACCCTTAACCCTATACCTTATACCCTCAACCCTCAACCCTCAAGCCTATAACCTATACCCAATATACTAAACCCTAATCCCTATACCTTCTACACTTAAATTTGATCCTCAACCCTAAACATTATGCCTGAACTGTAAACCCACAAGCATGAACCCTATACTTTAACCCTAAACCCTACATTCATATTTTTTCCCTCAACCCTAAACCCAATACCCTTAACCATATACCCAATATTTTAAACCATAAACCTATACCATATACCTTGAATCCTAAATACTATCCCTCAATCCTCAACCCTATACCTTAAACCCTAAACCCTACACTCTCAACCCTCATCTATATCTATCTCTCTCTTCCTTCTTCCCACACACCTTCCCTCTCTACTCTCTAACCTATCCCTATCTACCTTTCTCTCTACCTCCCTCCTATCTCTAAATATATCCACCTTCCTCTCTCTCTCCCCTTCCCTCTCTACTTTCTCTATATCACCTTTCTCTGTCTATCTCACCTTGATCTCTCTCTCAAGCCTCTCTCTCTCCTACCCCCTCTCTCTCTCAAGTCTCTCTCTCACTCACTCACTCCTATCTCTCCCCCATCTACCCTTAACCATTAAACCCTCTACCCTCCCCCCCTCTCTCTCCCTCTTTCCTAAACCATAATCCATATACCCTATAAACTTAACCCTAAACCTTCAACCCTATACCTAATATCATAAACCCTAATCCCTATACCCTATAAACTTAACCTTATACCTTCAACCCTATACCTTAAACCATAAACCCTACACCCTCAACCCTCATCCCTATACCCTATACCCTATACACTTAACCCTTATATCTCTTTCTCCCTCCCTCCTCTCTCTCTATCTCTCCTCTCTCTTTCTCTCCCTCTCTCCCTCTTTCCCTTTCTAATGCCTATACCTAAAACACTTAACCTTATACCCTCAACCCTCAATCCTCAACCCTATACTTAAACCCTCAACCGTACATTCAACCTTGTAACCTAAATCCTCAACCCTATACCAAATACCCTCAACCTTATGCCAAATATCCTAAAACCCCATCCCTATACCATATACCCAATATCCTAAACCCTGATGCCTATACCCTATATACTTAACCCTATACCCTCAACCCTGAACACTATCACTCAAACCTCAAACCTATACCTTAAACCCTAAATCCTACACCTTCAACCCTCATCCCTATACCCTTTACAATTAACCTTATACCCTAAACCCTAAACATTATCCCTTAACCCTAAACCCTACACTCTCAACCCTTAACCCTATACCTTATAACCTAAATGTTACACCCTAATTCCTATACTCAATATCCTAAACCCTAATCGCTATACCTATACACTTTAACCTTATACCCTCAACCCTCAACCCTAAACTCAAACCCTCAACCCTACACTCAACCTTGTAACCTAAACCATCAACTCTAAACCCAACACCCTATACCCTATTCACTTAACCCTATACCCTATTCACTTAACCCTATACCCTCAACCCTAAACACTATCCCTCAACCCTCAAGCCTATACCTTAGAACCTCAACTCTAAACCCTCATCCCTCATACCTATAACCTATACCCTCAACCTTATACCCTAAACCTTAGAAATTATCCCTCAACCCTATACTCAAACCCTAAACCCTACATTCAACCTTGTACCCTACACCCTAATCCTTAAACCTATTACCCTCAACCCTATAACCAATATCCTAAACCATAATCCCTATACCTTATGCACTAACCTTATACCCTTGAAACCCTTATTACTATCCCTAAACCCTCAATCCTATACCTTAAATCCTAAAACATACACCCTCAACCCTCATCCTTATACCCTATACCTAAAGCTTATACCCTAAACCCTATAATTAAACCATAAACCCTACATTAAACCTTGAACCCTAAACCCTAAATCATCAACCCTAAACCCAATACCTTCAACCCTATACCCAATATCCTAAACCCTAATCCCTATACCCTATATAATTAACCCTATACCCTCAACCTTGAACACTATACCTTAGCCCTCAAACATATACCTTAAACCCTAAACCCTACACCTTCAACCCTCGTCCATATAACCTATACCCTCAACCTTATACCCTAAACCCTACACCCTAATCCCTATACATAATATCCTAAACCCTAATCCCTATACCCTATACACTTAACCTTATACCCTCAACCTTGAACATTATACCTCAACCCTCAACCCTCAAACTTATACATAAATCATAAACCCTAAAACCTAATATCCTCAACCCAATACCCTTAACCATATACCCAATATCCTAAACCCTAATCCATATACCCTGTATACTTAACCTTATACCGTCAACCCTAAACACTATTCCTCAACCCTCAACCCTATACCTTAAACCCTAAACCCTAAACCCTCATCCCTCATCCCTATACCCTATACCCTCAAATTTATACCTAATATTCTAAACCCTAATACCTATATCCTATATGCTTAACCCTATAACCTCAACCTTATACCTTTAACACTAAAACTTACACCCTAAACCTTCCTAGGGGGAGAGAGAAGGAGGGGGAGGGAGGGATTGGGGAGAGAGAGAGAGGTTGGGAGGTAAAGGGGAGATAAAGATAAGTACAAAGGGAAAGAGAGGTAGAGAGACATGAGAGATAAAGAGTAGATAAGGAAGGATATATGGAGGGAGAAAGTTGAATGTGAGAGAGAGGTGAGATAGAGAGTAATAGATAGAGTGTGGTAGGGAGTGATGGAGGGATATGCAGGTAGAAAGGGAAAGGTGAGATAGCGATAGAGGGAAGGAGGGAGGGTGGACGAGAGAGGGGAGGAAGGGAGAGCTAAAGAGAGATAGGTGAAATAAAGATAAGTAGAGAGAGAATGGTGATATATATAGAAGGAGAGAGTTACAAAGAGGGAAAGAGAGAATGGTGAGATAGAGAGGAGAGAGAGAGAGAGAGAGAGAGAGAGAGAGAGAGAGAGAGAGAGAGAGAGAGAGAGAGAGAGAGAGAGAGAGGGAGGGAGGGAGGAGGGAGAGAGAGAGAGAGTGACATAGAGGTAGAGGGAGGGAGAGGAGTAGATAGGGGAAAATGTATAGAGGGAGACATCTAGTGTGAGAGAGAGAGAGAGAGGGAGAGGGAGTGATGGATGGAGAGGTAGGTAGAGAGGGAGTAGGGAGATAGAGAGTAGAGAAGGAAGGAGAGGGAGAGGTATGGATGGAGAGAGTGGGAGGTGAGATGGAGAGTAATAGACAGAGTAGTAGGCTATGAAGGATGGAGAGGTAGGTAGAGAGGGAGGGAGGGAAATTTAATTGTAAGAGAGGGGGATCAACCGTTGCAAGGCCCTAGGTCACGAGAGGAAAAGAGCAGAAAGGCTACCCTAACTTACCTTGAAGGAAGGTTAGGATAGAAGAGATGAGAATGATGGAGACTATGAAGTCCTTCGATCACCCTATAATATTGAGAGTTGAAGGGAGACTAGGTGAGTTACCTTTTAAGGTCAACTCTGAATCTCGGGTAGCTCTTTGTTTGAGGACCGAAGCGTGATTCTAGGATGACAGTGTGGCACACTGGCATCTCACATGCGCGCTAACATCCATATGACCATAAAACTAGAGAGACGAGGTTAAATCCTCAAGAAAGGACTGCTAGCCTAGTTTAGAGGTTTCTTGAACAACAAAATGAAATTGAGAATAATGAAACATAAATAAAAACGTGATAAAATAAATATATTACCATGAGGGTGATGAAGATAATTTCATAGAACAATACTCTCACCAGCTTGCTTCGATATCTCTCCACCTACACACATAAAAGAGGGGAAAAGTTAGGCCCCTCATTTTGGTGTTTCCACATCCATGGACAACCAAGTTTGCAATGATGGGAATCAAGATAAAGAAAGGAATACAATCTACGTAAACAAAAGACACTACAAAAAAGTACGTCTTACTCAACCAAGATGATAGAGAAGATGAGAGGAGCTTACCACCTCCATCCAAAGTGCTCAAGGCTTGTGGAGGAGAAAATGAGTGGGAATCAAGCCTCTACTACAATGGTGTTTGTCCTACGCTTGCACTATAAGAGTGATGGAGTGGTAGATTTATGCAATGGAGTGTAAAGTGTTGCTACAAAGCTTGTGGATGCTTAAAAGAGTGGAGAAGAATGTGGAGAGATGAAATCAAGATCTTGCGAAAACTCATCCAAAAATTTTCAAAATGGATGAGAGAGTGAAGATTATGAAGAAAAGGATGAAAAATGACCATATTTGGGTCGACCAGCTGAAGAGGAGCATTACACTTCGACTTCCAATCGAAAGTGTATTGTCTTTGCAGACTCCTATTGTAGGAATCTTCCAAGGATGTAAGTGTGCCACACAAATGTTTGTGTGCCGCGCAGGAATCCCTGATAGAAACGCCCCCATTGATATGCAAAATAGACACCAAGTGGAATGTGAGCAACAGGCTTAAGTGGAATTAAGCCTCTGCCTTAGGTTTTCTAAAGTGCAAGAGAGTAAAATGGAATTTGCGTTAAGGGTGAAAATTAACGTTTATACATTTTGCCCCGACTTTAGCGAGCAGGAGTACTGATGAGTTCTTTAGTAAAGTAGAGTAGTAAGGAAGTAACAAGGTAAGAGATATATACTTGAACCGACGAGGAAGCAGAGGATGGTCTTGTGAGCTTAGAAGTGCAGGAAAGGACTTCATAGTTTTGTGGAACTAAAAAGCTGATGTATGAAAGTGCCTCACAGGCTAATGGTCCTGCGAGGGAGGTATCCTTCAAGAACTCTCACATGAAGGAAACCAGGAAGAGCACCATATAGACCCGTAGACCTTTAAGGGAGGTATCCCCCAAGAACTCTCACATGAGGGAGATCAAGTAAAAGGGGACTTCGGACAATCAGAGAGGTCGACATGTTTACCCATAGGTAGAACACATCAGGAAGCGGTCATGTGGGCTAGTGAATGGAAAGTCACCCAGACCATTGCTAAGTTGTAAGACTTTCAAAGGGGCCCCTCAGGAACCCTTCAAAAGGAAGGAGGGTCCACTCAAGGGACATGTTGATTGAAAAGTGAAGTCTAGTCAGGCCGACCCCAAGCTAGACATAAGGATTTGAAGTAGGCCTAGTCAGGTTACCCCCAGACTACACACAAAGAAGTAATACCGGTCTAATCGGGTTGCCCCCGAGCTAGACACAAAAACGTGAAACCGATCTAATCGTACTATCCCCAAGCTAGACACCATAGATTTTGTTGAAAGTTTTCAAAGGGGTCCCTTGGGAACCCAATGTGAAGAGGAGGGGTCCAATCAAGGGACACACTGTTCAAAAGCTAACATCTTCTTTCTCGAATCAATTTGTCATCAAGGAATCCTTTTGAAAGATGTTCACTTCATAAATGAATTCGAAAGGAAGGAGATGCGCTTGTGTGAGGGGAAGACTAAGACCATTCCCACTTCAGAGGAGGGTTTTCAAGTCCTTTATTTATGAACCCATGATGAAGGAAACATGTTTCGTTAGGGTTTCAAGTTGAGAATGCAATTCTAAAAAAAAAGTATGTGAAGGGTCTTGAGAGAAGATTAGTTTAACACCAAATGCGTTTTCTAAAGACCAAGTAATGTAGAAGTGGTGTTGTCACACATAAGAGGAAAAATCCATGAAAAGAAGACATTAAAGATAAAGAGAAAGAGAAAGGTACAAGAAAATAGATCACACACATAGGGCATAGGGGGATCTCATTTTGCGGGGTTGAATCTGCCTTTATTTACAAATAGTAGGTAACCATGGTAAGAGGAAAAATATCATCAGTCCCCAACTAGATCATGAAGAATGCATGGAAGAAAAAGTAAAAATAAAAAATTGGGTCAACATAGAAGGAGGCCTAAATTCCCCCAATGCTTTGCATCATCCCCAATTTACCGAAAGTCAATCACAAACATGGAAGAATAGAGATACATATAGAAGAAGGTTTACAACACAAACACCACACCTATATCCAAGAACCAACAAGGGTGTCGAGGGTCATCCATGCACATATATCATGATCATGGTGGAGCATGTCACCACACGCACACACATCTAAGCTAAATATCAAGAAGAGGGTCTCCCCTAACAATGGTTAACCAAGAGGTCTTCAGCTTCCCACTCTAGATCATCGTAGGGGGAAGGGTGATGAGCTTGTAATGACATAATGTTAAGGGGAGGAGATTTTGATCCTCCTACAACAAGGGCCAAGGCATAGGGACTTGTAAGGTCTCTGTCGCTCAACTCTTGTCGGTCCAAGGTCAATGACTTCACGAAGATAGCTGACAAAGTCAATACTTGATCCACCAACTTAAACATATATTTAATGGGAGTTCCATGTTTCACCTCGACAAACGATGGGGTTTGTACCTGAGGTTCACTGCTAGGCTCATCGAGAAACTCGGGAGTAGTGACGAATTCAGGGGAGGTTGGGACTGGTCCCGTCACTAGGACGAAGCAAGTCAACTCAGGGAAAGGTGGATGAGAGGAACCTCTTTCTACCTTCTTCTTTGTCGAGGGGAGGCAAAATTCCCATAGATGAAGCAAGGTGGATGGGAGGAGAAGAGGAAAGAACCGTGATGGATACGATCGAAGTATTAACCATATCCATGAGCTTCGAGAAAGGTGAGACATCCAGAACGAAATTCAACAAGGGTGGCTCTACTGAAGGAGTGATAAACACCTACACCTTTCCAAGCACATGTGTGCTCACAGTGGGAGTTAGAAGAGATTCATAGACAAAAGAGGAGGTCATGGCAGGAGGTGCAGTCTTCTCCTTCTCCTTCTATGAGGAGGGTTGCTCAGCTAGGAGATCCTTTCATGAATGTTTGTGCTCATGCACAAGGCGATTTCTACAGCTCTTCGAACTGGAAGCTAGGATCTGCAAATAGATGGAATGATTTTTTTCAACCATGGGAGTGTCTTCCATAGCTGTCTCAAGCAGAAGGATGAACTCTTGAATGGGAGCAGAAGGGGCAGGTTTAGAAATGGCGGGAGTAGAAATCTAGTGCCTTGGCAGTGAGCCTCTTCCCATTTACTATTTTGAGGACAAGAACAGTAGGAGGCCACAGAGGCTGAGATAAAGAGGACTCTCTACAAGGGGTTTTTTGTCTTCCATACCAAACAGGTCTAGCCTCCATTGGTAAGACAGGAAGCTCAAATGCATGATGCTTGCCCTTTGGCCAAGCGGGACCATGGGGTTCTCTTGCAAGCATGAGACAAAAGTTGATGGCACCACAATAGGGCTAGAGGAAGCATCAGGTTGGACAACTATAGAGGAAGAAGGAGGGTCTCAAGACCGCTTCTCCTCTTCTCTTCTTCGCACCTTGGCAACATCACTATCAGCTTTTAAGCAAGCTCTATGCGAAAAAACATAAGGCGAAGGAGGATATCTTACTTTTGGCCTAGCACACCCTTTCTTATAGTTTTGATATGTACAATGTAGGAGGTCCTTCCTAGGGAGGAGAGGACCAAGGGATGTGGGCAAAAAGTAATCTAAGGTATAGCTGCCACGTGCAACCAGTGGTCTATAACCGGTGTCATGGACAATGTGTACCGAATCTCCATGAAAAAATTTCAAACACTTTTGCACAATCGAGTGGATTACATTCATAGCTACAAAATAGGGGATGTGTAGCTTCACCCTAAACATTTCAGACCTTGGGATGATGTCAAACTTAAGACTCACAGATTTAGGCCCAACGAGGACTAATAGGACAATACTCCCTATAGGAGTTACAAAAAGTCTGCCGTGTGTGTGGATGGTACTCTTAGGTGCATCACACTCATTCTTATGTAGAAAGTTAATGAACATGATCTCCTTAGTTATGATATCCACTTGAGATGTCAGATCGACAAGAATGCCTACTATAGTGTTCCCATTTATCCTTGTTGGAATGTAAAGAGGAGATGGTTCCCTATTAAAGACCATTAGAAGGTCATGCGAGGTGAAGGTTATGCAAGTACCACTACTTAGTTTTTGTAGAGGGAATATGTTGATTTAAGAAAGAGGTCATCATACACACCAAACAGTACTTCTACAGGATCTCCTAAGGTTTATGAGATAAGGTAGTGACACAATTAAAGTTTCGTTATGGAATAATTTGGAACCGTCCAACTACGCATACTAGGAGTTGCAGGTTGGGTTGTGAGCCGAAAGACTCACAAAACTCACACCTAAAACACTCCTAGGATACAAGGAATGGAGCTTTCAGTATTGTAAAGTGAAACCCAAAAGGTTCACATCGGGTTCACCAAAAATCTAAGAGAGGGGGACCAACCACTACAAGGCCCCAAGTCACAAAAGGCCAAGAGTGAAAAGGCTGCCCTAACTTACCTTATTTTAAAGGAAGGTTAGGATAGAAGAGATGAGAATGATGAAGACTATGAAGTCCTTCGATCACCCTACAATCCCAAGAGTTGAAGGAAGACTAGGTGAGTCACCTTTTAAGGTCAACTCTGTGTCTCAAGTAGCTCTATGTTTGAGGACAAAAGCATAGTTATGGGATGACAATGCAACACACTAGCATTTCATAGGCGCGCTAGCATCTATACATCTAGAAAACTAGAGAGACGACGTTAAATCCTCAAGAAATGATTGCTAGCCTAGTTTAGAGGTTTCTTGAACAACGAAATGAGATTAAGAAGAATGAAACATAAATACAAACATGATAAAAGAAATATATTACCGTGAGGGTGATGAAGATAATTTTGTAGAACAACCCTCTCACCAACTTGCTTCGAGATCTCTCCACCTACGCACATGAAAGAGGGAAAATGTTGGGTCTGTATAGGGGCCTGCCTCAGTCAAACCCCCATTTTGTTGTTTCCACCTCCGCGGACAACCAAGTTTGAAACAATGGGAATAAAGATAAAGAAAGGAATACAAGCTACGTAAACAAAAGACACTACAAAACAATACGTGCTTACTCAACCAAGATGATAGAGAAGATGAGATGATCTTACCACCTCTGTTCAAAGCGCTCAAGGCTTGTGGCGGAGAAAATAAGAGGGACTCAAGCCTCTTCTACAATGGTGTTTGTCATGCACTTACACTATTAAACTGATGGAATGGTAGATTTATGCAATGGAGTGTAAAGTGCTGCTACAAAGCTTGTGGATGCTTGAAAGAGTGGAGAGATGAACTCAAGATCTTGAAAACCTTGTCCAAAATTTTTTAGAATGGATGAGAGAGTGAAGATTATGAAGTAAAGGATGAAAAACGGCTATATTCGGGTTGACCAGTCGAAGAGGAGCGTTACACTTCGACTTCCAATCGAAAGTGTAACATCTCTGTAGACTCTAGCTACTGGAATCTACCAAGGATGTAAGCACGTTGCATGGACATCTGTGTGCTATGTGGGCATCCCCAACATAAATTCCCTCACCGACATGCAAAACAGGCACCAAGTGGAATGTGAGCAATGAGCTTAAGTAGAATTAAGCCTCTGACTTAGGTTTTCTAAAGTGCAAGAGAGTAAAAGGGAATTTGCGTTAGGGGTGAAAATTCACACTTATATAGTAGTGAGGGAGAGATATATGAGATAGAGACAAATAGAGATTGGTGGAAGGAGAGGTAGGTAGAGAGAGGGAGAGAGGAGATAAAGATAATTAGAGAGGGAATGAGAGGTAGAGAGGGAATGAGGGAGGGAGGGAGAGGCAGGGAGGGAGAGAAAGGTGAGATAGAGAAGTGTAGAGAGAGTGGTAGGGTGTGATGGATGTAGAGGTAGGTAGAGAGATTGATAGGGAGATAGAGAGTAGATAGGGAAGAAGAGGGAGAGAATACAAAGGGAGAGAGAGGGAGGTGAGAGAGAGGTGAGGTAGAGAGAGTGGTAGGTAGTTATGGAGGGAGAGGTAGGTAGAGAGAGAGGGGGGAGGGAGGGAGCGAGAGAGAAGTGAGATAGAGAGGATTAGAGGGCAAAGGAGAGATAGAGAGTTCTTGAGATCAAGGGAAAGAGAGTTAGATAAAGGAATGGAGATAGTGAGAGAGAGGTCTAGAGTGTAAGGGATAAAAAATGAGTGAGATGAAAAAACAAATAATACAACTTGCTAATTATTGAAATTTGACCTCCTGATTATTGAAATCTAACATGTTGATTACTGAAATTTGGTTGTTTGAAATTTGTGAGATCTTCCAAAAGCTAGAATTTGTATTCTAACTCCTAGAGATCTGAAACCACTCTCAAAAATCTTGAAACTATATATATGAAATATAACTTAAAGTATAATAAAGTAAAATTCCATATGTAAATATCAACTTATACTTTCCCTGAAAGATAACAAGAAGAAAGAAAAAAAAGAAGAAAAATAAATTTTAAATGTAGACCAAAATGTGAGCGTGTTATAACGCACTTGCATTATATTTTGATTTGGGAATCCCCAAGCCTTGGGCTTTTTATTTTCCTTGGAATACCAACCTAAAGGCTTGGAGGGCCTTCCCAACGACCAGAGATGTGTTTTTGCAAATTCTACAATATTTCACATACTCAAGTTTGTGCTCATCGTCAAGATTGAACGTGTTTCAATGTCGAACAAATCGAACACTTGGGTAATTTTAGGCTCTCTCTTAGCTATCCAACAATGTAATTTTTTTCACTTTTTGACAATGTTAATCCTTTGATCTATAATTTATTTTGTTTGTGTATCTCTTTTTGGCAAAAAGCAGTGTTTGGTGTTTTTGTTATAAATTAACCGTTCATCAAAATTTCAAATAAAGAACATTTTTAGAAACTAGACTCCATTCTACAAATATTTTTTTTAAATTAATTAGTTTCCAAAATTTATAGGGGGTAACATGACCAAAATTTTTTTTTTCACGTAGTGTCCACTTCAAAAATTAGTAAAAAATCAAATATTCATTAAAAAATATCAGAAAATCATGCATCAACTATATACTATTAGCTAATTTCTCACCAAATCAATTTTATAAAAAAACTTTCACCATACTACGTTCCCACAAAAGTTGCTATGTTATGTTTTTTTGACAAAAACAACACCAATTTATGTGGGCCCCTCTTTTGAACCCCTTAATCTCAACTATTTTCAAAATAAATTAGTAGTTTAGAAAGAAGACTCAAAGCACTACGATCTTTTTTTCTATTGCATCTCAGAATTTTGAGTGTAACTATCCTCAATTTCATGTCCAAGGTCAGTATTTCTTGATTTCAGAAGAAAAAAAAAGTGGCCACTTAAGCCCCCTTTTTGGCCCCCCATCTTTTTGCACTTACCTAGACCATACTTGATCCCATGAGAATTATTTTTAGATTGAATAGATTAGCCATCATAATTAATGCATTTTCCTATTATTTTTCAAGATTCACCAAAACTTTCTATAAAATTTTAGTGATGTAAAAAAACTACCAATAAAATTAATATTTTTTTCAAAAAAGGGAAAGATTCACCAACATAAATCAATATTTTTTCCTAAAGAAATGAAAGATTCTCCATAATTTTATATCTTGTTTTGAGGGGGGTTTCTTAAACTTATCACTGAATCCAAGTGTATTCCATGCTTCATAACTTATTTCACACTCATTTCACCTATATTTGTTGATTAATTATTATCTTTCTTACAACAGTATTGTTTGTGGTCTTGGATGACATATTTTTGGCATATAGTTATGCAATCAAGTTTTATTCAAGATAAAGTACAAACAATTTACACTATGTTTCCAATAATTTTATTGAAGTATATTCAAGTATCCATCCTCTAGTTGGCTGATCACTACTTCAAATTTATAGATGTATTCTTCATGCCCACACTTTCCTTCATCTAAAAAAAATGTATTCATATATTGAGCAAAATGTTTACTGCATTGAGTTCAATCATCAAAGTAGACTAGTTCTTTGGTGTAAATTGTTTAGTGATAAGATTATAAAGACACCTACGTTGACTGAAAATAATTACTCTATAAATTCTCATTTAACGCATCTTGCAAAGGATTTAGACTCTTCTCAGGCTACACTTCCTTCACATGAGACTGATTTGTTGCTTGGGGGAAATACAAATACAATATCAAAGGTTATCCCATCCTAGTTCTTTGTAGCTTTAGATAATACTAAAGGGATAGATTCTAGGACTCATCCTCAAGCCTCATTGGACAAAGTTTTTTTTGAGTTTCAAAAGAGCTCCAAGGGATGTGATGCCCTCACATTTGTAGTCCCTTTAGTCTCCTCCTTAGGTTCTCCAAAATTGGATGGAATCAGTCCCAATGCATCTGCTTAGTTTGATCAAGATAGGACAAGAGATTTGGGGGGAAGAGATTTCTAAGGGAAGTAGATCAAAATACTCTAGCTTCTTCTCACTCTAAGCAGGGGTGGACAACTGTCAAAAGAAAGAAATCCTCTCCTAGTAAGCACCATATGTTGCTTAGATCTTCCACAAACGAGGAATTTGTGGTCAAGGGGGAAGTCTCTCAAAGAAAGGGATTAGTGAGAACACAACAACAATATAATGATTGTTGTAATTTAGTATGACAATTTTAGAAGGATATGTTGACAACCCAACTTTGTCATGTCTTTTTTGTAGCATCCCTTGTGTCAAGGGCATGCATTAATGTACTTTCCTTTTATCAATATATAGAAAACACCTCTTATAAATCAAAATAATTTATTATTTATTTAATGATAGGGTGATCTCACAATATTGGTTTACAATTTTTGGCCAAACTAGACATTGAAATAATTTTTTATAACCAAATCTTCACTTTCGGGCACCTATAGTGGCTAAACCATGAGGAATTTGAAGATAATGAAAACTGTGATTTGTGAAATTTTGTCTCTAGATTCTAGATATATTTTTTTCAAAAATTTTGGAATCAGATTGCATTTCTTTTTCCATCTTCGAAAACTAATTTTTTTCAATAAACAACATTTTTAAGGAGTGAAGCTCACCGTATACAACATAACTTTTTTTCCATGAAGGATAAAATTCTATTTTTTTCAAATTTAGATTTGTAACTACGATATCTAGCCCTTTCATTTGGTTTCATAGTTTTTTATTTAATATTTTTTCTTTAAACAAGTTTCGAAGTCAAACCAATTACAATTCAAACATAGGCAGACCATATACAACATAACTTTTTTTGTATGTATCGAAATTCATTTTTTTTTTTACTGGATCAAGGAAATCAATACCTAGCCCACACATATTAATTAGAATTTTATTTTGATAATCAATTATTTTTCCACATGTGCAAAACAAAGAGCTTGATTCTCGGTGAAAAATCTATGTTTAATCAAACTAAAAAAAACAAATACATAATAAAACCAAAACATATTAAAATTGTATTCATTGGATAGCTCATTTTGAGGGCTGCCATCATCTAGCTGGGTCTGTGAAGTATCCTCCATTTCCATCCTCAACCCGAGCTTCAAAGGGTAAAATTATGGAGTTTTTTGGTGCTAGAGGGGGAGAATGGGGAAAAGGGGGGTTCTAGCAAACTCCTAGGGGTTCACTAGAACTAGGATTCATTTGAACCCTAGTTCATTCAAACCCTCTTTCCACGAGCATTTTTTTGCTTATGTTTTCAGGAAATGTGGGACCCGACATTAAATGGGTTCGCTTGAAGGGGGGTTCTACCGAACCTCATTTGGGTTCGCTCGAACCAGAAGTTTGTTCCAACCCCCAAAAACCATTTTTTTTGCATGGGGTCATTTATTGCAACTTTTCCCTCCTCACTTGAATTGTAAACCACTTTTGTGGGTTTACCCAATAATTAAATCCCCAAAATAGGTATGGACTAGGGTTCTAGTGTCCCTATCCTGTCTATTTTGACCCCAATTTAAATATGTTGGTGTCAAAATTTTAACATTTAGAAATTTGAATTCACTTGTTGGTTGGGCGGGTGCATGGAAATGTGTAGCAATTTCGTGGATACCTTTCAAAAAAAAATTGAAAAGAAATAATGTGAGCACATTATAACGCTTGCGTGTTATTGCTTGTTAAAAGAAAAAAAAGTGAAAACCTATCATTGTTATTTCAACTATTTTTTTCTTGTAGTTGTGGCCAAAACCCCCATACTTACGCGCTTGCATTCTAGGAGGAGTAATTTAACAAAAAAATTCACCAACAATTTCTATTTCTTCACAACGATGGTGCCACGATGAGGAGGAGATGTGAGAAGTAAGGATTTTGTGGTTTTTGTTTTGAATTAGTTAGTTTTAGGTTGAATTTGATTAAATGTTTTTTGAATTTTTAGGAGATGCAAATCAATCTGCAAACCCTCAAGATCCTCAATAGGAAGACCAACCAAATCCTCAAGATCAAAATCAACCACAACAACAGCCTCCTCCACCAATCACTCAACCCCCTCCTAGCACTCAACAAAATTTAATGAGTGAAATTGAGAACAACAAAAAATAAATTGAGGATTTGATTAGTAGGTTGAGTGATCCAAATGGTTCAACCACAGAAAGAATGACCCTAGCAAATTCATTGAAAGATATGTTAAAAAATGTAGATTCAATTAGCAAACAAATAACTGGATGGCAAGATAGGAGGCAGGCAGGTAGGGATTATTATGCAAATAAACTATCATACAAAGATGTAAAGGATTTAAAAATTACAAAAGGTGATTTGTGCTCATTATTCACTAACCCACGCACAAATCAAAATATTACCCTCAATGCGAAGAGGTTTCCTATCCATTGGTGTCACCACCAACAAATTAGAGACCAGTTTTATGATAGGTGGTACATGGTCTTCAAGATAGGTGGTACATGGTCTTCAATTACCCATCGTGCAACAATTGCGAGGTCCCGTAATATTCCCTTAGGAAACTATACGATGAATTCATATTGAAAAATATCCTAAATTATTTTGATATGAGGGATTTCCAGGGGGAGGTGGGGGGTCAGCTTAGGATAGAATCGGTGCACAGCCAGATCCTACGTGGCAAGGTAGACGATCTCTCGCTAGGACACCTCACGAGCACGTTGTTATGCCTTCCATCGCGAAGGAAAGTTCTGATGTAAAGACATTGCAGGTGATCAACACTTTGAGCCAAAGTGTTATCCATCATACTAGCCCTATTCTACAACACCATCCAGGGGAGTCTTCGAGTGGTGGTCGTCGAACACATGTGTGTCAATCTTGCGGGACTACTTTTTCATATGACCCCACCGACACTCAGGAGATTGGTACGCAGGATCCGTTTGTAGCTATGAAGATGGAGAGGGCAGCTGACATTTTGCATGAGGCATATGGAATTGATAGTCAGGTAAAAGTTAGTGCATGTTCATTGAATTTAATTTATTAAATTTTGATTTTGAAATGCAAGATTAACTAAAAATGTTTTATGATTTTAATAAAATTGAAGGGTCACAACGTTGAGTCTGGATACACTGCCCCCCCACCAACTTATTTCTGTGGTACACCTATTGCTGGGGTATGTAACTAGTAAACAATTATAAATTTATTTCATGTTAATAGCATTATTTTACGAATGGTAATTTAATATACGATTTTGGATGTTGAACAAACTAATATTGTAGGTTTTGATGGAACACTTCCCAGTGGTGGTGGATTTACTCAAACCTACATGGAGGTATTAGAATAAAGAGTTTAACTAATGAATCAAGTACTTAATAGATTTGTGTAGTTTATATGCACATCGTTGATTATGTTGAATAATTTGTTGTTTTATTTTCAGATGATGCAAGCTGAAACACCTACAAATGTGATGAGGGCAATGGATATTGATGTGTCATCTTCTATACAATCCTTGATGGCTCTGAAAGGAGAGGTATGAGGCAAATTACTAAATTTCAATTTACATTTGTTGTTATAGATGTTAGTTAGTGAAAAATCAAACCATTATTGATTCATGTAGTTTAATTTCTATTTGTATGGTTTATATAGGGCTTGAGCACGCCTGAGCATGGGCATGAGAATATTTCTCCCATGGAGAGAGATCATGAGATGGTAGTAAGTGATTATTTTGTCAAATATATCATTTTTATAATGTAATTTATATATATTCATGTCGTTACTTCTTATTGTAACAGTTAAAACTTCACCATGAACTAAACACTAGGAGGAGGAGCAGGAGCACTCCTCGAGCGCAACAAAAATGAGTGACAGACCTATCACCATCCGATCGAAAAGGAAAGGGAAATAAATTTATTTCCAGGGCATGGAGAGTAATGAATTTTGATTCCAAAGTCCTTTGTTGTATGCCTACATGGCAGTTTTGTACATACTTTTATTGGATATATTTGACATTGTATGCCTATATGGGATTCTCATAAGTCTATATGGCTATTTTGTACATATATTTCATACTTATACCGACATATATTGATGTATGCCTACATGGCTATTTGGTTAATACAAATATCTTTTATCGATGACTGTCCATATTTGCATTCTAAATTGATGGTTCAATAGATATTTGTTACGTGTATTCAAGTGTATACTTTACAACTTACGTGTATACTTTGTGACTTACGTGCGTTCGAATGTATACTTTGTGGCTTACATGTTTTCATGCATATACTTTGTATTAATTTGTGTATACTATGTAATCGTGTGTATACTTTTTGAGGCTTACGTGTTTTTGAGTACTTGTGCTTCCCTTATTGACATGTACATGCTTGAATTATTCACGTGTATAATTATTAATTGGTTAGCCCTAGCATTGCTCATTGTTGTCCTTCATGATTTGTCTCAAATATTAATTGATTGATGCTAAACAACTTTATCTAAGAGAAAAAAACACGTTTACAATTGGCATTCCATGAAATGATTCATAAAAAGATTCCAATATGTTCTTTATCTAAAAGCTGGAGGTCGTACCAAGTATGAGATCAACAAGTTTGTATCAAAAATCTAAAAAATAGAGAACAATGTGAATAATTCTTATTAGATCTTCTCCAAAAGTTCATCAACAACCTCCATTCGAGCCTCTCAAGGCTTTACATAGTGTTTTACACCCTTCTCTAACTAATCCACACCCTAAACTAACTAAAAACCAACTTTCAAAACAAGTAACCATTGCATTTCAAATTTGTTGCTTTAAGCAACTTACAAATTTGCAACTTAGACTCCTCCAACCTAATGAGTACATCTAATGACCTCTAAACCCACACAAATGGCATAAAAATAGCCTTAGTACATCGAAAAAACTCAATTCTTTCACAATCATATACAAATTCACAAATTTTCCTTCAAAGGCTATAAAGACAACTTCTAGTGCAAGATTGAATTTTTTTTTTTTTTTTATCACTAGAACCAAAAGTCACCCTAAAACATACCTAATGGTCTTAATTGACCTTATTCAAGACAAAACATGCTCAAAATATCCACAACAACCTATTGACCAACCTATTCACCATCAGATAATCACTAAAACCACTAAACTAGACCTTCTTCATCAAATGGAGGAACAAGGTTCTCTGCACCAATGATCATACATTTTTTGTGTGGAATACTCAAACTTCTCAACCGTCATTTGTATGTTTCTCTTTTCCAGTGTTTTGCATTCCATCATAAGGGATCAAGTTGGTTGGACGCAAGTTGGATCAATTCCACATATTTGGGTGCGAAAGAGGACCATGCCTAGCATAAACCTACCTATTGGGATGCGTTGGAGCATTTAGTTTGGTCACATGAATTGCAAAATGAAAGTTGCACCACTTTGCAACTTTGCATAGCTTGAATTTGACACTTTTTCCATCAAGTGAAAATCCATTGCCACAGGAAAACCACTCTGCGATAGCCAAAACTAAGAGAGATTTTTGTATAGGGGCCCAACACAATCCTGTAGGATCAGACAAGAAGTTTCTAATCATCATGGTATCCGAGTAATAGCATGCTGAAGTTTGCAGCCATTTTGCACTTTGGACCCTTAAGGGATTGATCCAGTGGAACGTAGCTCAAAGCGATTCCGCGTGTTTTGGTGCAAAAGATGACCATGCCTAGCATAAAAATACCTATTTAGATGCATTAGAAAAATCCACTTGGTCACACAAGTTGCAGAGCGAAAGTTGCACCACTTTGCAACTTTGCACAACTTGAATTTGACACTTTTTCTATCTCTGAGATAGCCAGAACTAAGAGAGGTGTTTTTAGACGGGCCCAATGAAATCCTGTAGGATCAGTCAAGAATTTTCTAAGTGTCACGATATCCAAGTAATAACATGCTGAAGTTTGTAGCCATTTTGAACTTTAGACCCTTAAGGGATTGATCCGGTGGAACATAGCTCAAAGTGATTCTGTGAGTTTCGATGAGAAAGAGGACCATGCCTAGTGTAAACATACCTATTCAAACACGTTGGAATAGTCCACTTGGTCACACGAGTTGCAGAGCAAAATTTGCACCACTTTGCAACTTTGCACTGCTTGCATTTGACGCTTTTTCCATCAAGTGAAAATCCACCGCCATGTGAAAACCACTCCAAGATAGCTGAAAATGAGAGAGGTTTTTGTAGAGGGGCCCAACACAATCCTGTAGGATCAGAAGAGAATTTTCTAAGCATCATGGTATTTGAGTAATAGCATGTTGAAGTTTGCAACCATTTTGCACTTTGGGCCCTTAAGGGATTGATCCGGTGGAACGTAGCTCAGAGCGATTACACATGTTTCGGTGCAAAAAAGATGATTCCTAGCATAAAAATACCTATTCAGACGCGTTGGAGCAGTTATTTTGATCACATGAGTTGCAAAGTGAAAGTTGCACTACTTTGCAACTTTGCACAACTTGAATTTGACACTTTTTCCATCAAGTGAAAATCCGCTACCATGGGAAAACCACTCTGAGATAGCCAAAAGCGAGAGAGATTTTTGTAGAAGGGTCCAACGTGATCCTATAGGATCAGATGAGAATTTTCTAAGCGCACTGTATGCGAGTAATAGCATGTTGAAGTTTGCATCCATTTTGCACTTTGGACCCTTAAGGGATCGATCCAATGGAACATAGCTTGGAGTGATTCCGCTTGTTTCAGTGCGAAAAAGGACCATGCCTAGCGTAAACATACCTATTCGGATGTGTTGGAATATTCTACTTGTTCACATGAGTTGTAGAGCGAAATTTGCACCACTTTGCAACTTTGCACTGCTTGCATTTGATGCTTTTTTCATCAAGTGAAAATCTGCCGCCACGGAAAAACCACTCCAAGATAGCCAAAACTGAGAGAGGTTTTTGTAGAGGGGCCCAACACAATCCTATAGGATTAGATGAGAAGTTTCTAAGCATTAGATTATCCAAGTAATAGCATGCTAAAGTTTACAACCATTTTGCACTTTGGACCCTTAAGGGATTGATCCGGTGGAACGTAGCTCGTAGCGATTCCGCATGTTTCGATGAAAAAAAAAATGATGCCCAACATAAAAATACCTATTCAGACGTGTTGGATCAGTTAGTTTGGTCACATGAGTTGTAGAGCGAAAGTTGCACCACTTTGCAACTGTGCACAACTTGAATTTGACACTTTTTCCATCAAATAAAAATCCGCTGCCATGGGAAAACCACTCTGAGATAGCTAAAACCGAGAGAGGTTTTTGTAGAGGGGCCCAATGCAATCCTATAGGATGAGACAAGAATTTTCTTAGCATCACAATGTCCGCGTAATAACATGCTGAAGTTTGCATCCATTTTGCACTTTGGACCCTTAAGGGATTGATCCAGTGGAACATAGCTTAGAACGATTTCACGTGTTTCGATGCAAAATAAGACCATACCTAGTATAAAAATACCTATTCGGACATGTTGGAATGGTCTGCTTGGTCACACGATTGCAAAGCGAAAGTTGCACCACTTTACAACTTTGCACAACTTGAATTTGACACTTTTTCCATCAAGTGAAAATCTGCTGCCATAGGAAAACCACTCCAAGATAGCTGAAATTGAGAGAGGTTTTTGTGGAGGGGCCCAACATGATCCTATAAGATTAGACGAGAAGTTTTTAAGCATCATGGTATTTGAGTAATAGCATGCTAAATTTTGTAACCATTTTGCAGTTTGGACCCTTAAGGGATCGATCCGGTGGAACATAGCTCACAGTGATTCTGCGTGTTTCGGTGTGAAACAAGACTATTCATAGAATAGACATACCTATTCGGATGCGTTGGAATAGTTAGTTTGGTCACATGATTTGCAGAGCGAAAGTTGTACCACTTTGCAACTTTGCACAACTTGAATTTGACACTTTTTCCATCAAGTGAAAATCCGCTGCCACGAGAAAACCACTCTGAGATAGCCAAAATCGAGAGAGGTTTTTGTAGAGGGGCCCAACGCAATCTTGTAGGATTAGATGAGAAGTTTCTAAGCATAACAGTATCCGAGTAATAGCATGGTGAAGTTTTCAGCAATTTTGCACTTTGGACCCTTAAGGGATCGATCTGGTGGAACATAGCTCAGAGCAATTCCGCGTGTTTCAGTGTGAAAGAGGACCATTCCTAGTGTAAAAATACCTATTTAGATGTGTTGGAATAGTCAGCTTGGTCACACGAGTTGCAGAGTGAAAGTTGCACCACTTTGCAACTTTGCACAGCTTGAGTTTGACACTTTTTCCATCAAGTGAAAATCCGTTGCCACGGGAAATCCACTCCAAGATAGCCGAAATCGAGAGATTTTTTTGTAGAGGGGCCCAACACGATCTTGTAGGATCAAGTGAGAAATTTCTAAGGATCACAATATCCGAGTAATAGCATGAGGAAGTTTGCAGCCATTTTGCACTTTCCACCCTTAAGGGATCCATCCGGTTGAACGTAGCTCAGAGTAATTCTGCGTGTTTCGATGTGAAAGAGGACCATGCCTAGCGTAAAAATACCTATTCGGACGTGTTGGAATAGTTCACTTGATCACACAAGTTGCAGAACAAAAGTTGCACCACTTTGCAACTTTGCACTGCTTGCATTTGATGTTTTTTCCATCAAGTGAAAATCCGTCACCACGGGAATACCACTTCGAGATATCCAAAACCGAGAGAGGTTTTTGTAGAGGGGCCAAATGCAATCTTGTAGGATCATACAATAATTTTCTAAGCATCACAGTATCCGAGTAATAGTATGCTGAAGTTTGTAGCCATTTTGCACTTTGGACCCTTAAGGGATCGATTTGGTGGAACATAGCTCAGAGCAATTCCGCATGTTTTGGTGTGAAAGAGGACCATGCCTAGTGTAAAAATACCTATTTGGATGTGTTGGAGCATTTAGTTTGGTCACACGAGTTGCAGAGCGAAAGTTGCACCACTTTGTAACTTTGCACAACTTGAATTTGACACTTTTTTCATTAAGTGAAAATCCTCTGCCACGGGAAAACCACTCCGAGATAGCAAATACCGTGAGAGGTTTTTCTAGAGGGGCCCAACATGATCTTGTTAGATCATATGAGAAATTTCTAAGTGAAATGGAATAATTTTTATGGGGTTTGTGTTGCTGCCCTTGTAGATTTTGGTGGAAAAGGGCATGAAAAATGAGGTTTCACCCTAGGGTTTGATAAAATATTGCATGTAGAGCTTGGGTGATTGTATTTTGAGTTTTTGTAGGTGATTTTAAGAAGGCCTGAGGTGGTGGCATGTTCTGTTAAGGTGAGGAACCATTCCTTTCAATAAACCCTCCTTATACTAGCATAAAATAAGGGTTTTGGTTTGGCATAGTGGAGTGAGTTTTTACTGAGACAAATTGTGGATCTAAGGGTTTGGATACATGATAATTGCTTCCTCAACAAGTTAAGGGGTTTTTTGAATGTTTAAAGGTATTTTCCTTTGTTTCTTGAGTTCCCCTACACAAATAAACACACACACACCTAAAACATCATAATTTGACCTTACATGCTCTATATCACTTCTCTAATCACCTAATGACGTCTTTGAGACTATGAATACATTACATATGACCTTTACATGACCTTTTTCACGTTGTTTACATTTCAAAATTCAAATTTGGCAAATTTTCCTATTGAAGGCATTTACAGAACAAGGTGCTACTACACCAAACATGAACCCCAAAATTACAATATTTGAGTAAATCTCATTATGTAAGTAAATCTCATTACAATGCCTTAGGTACTTCGTTCTCATAGATCTTTTACAATGTCACTCATGCATTCGAGATTCTCTTTAAATGTCTACATCATACGTGCTCATTATGAGGTTAACTTCAATTGAGTAATTTCAGATTCCCTCGCTAAGCTTCACACGCTCTTTTATAATGGCTTGAAATCAAAATTGAGATTTGTCAAGATCATCAAAATAAGGATGTTGTGTTGCTTTTTTGGCTGAGATTTTCTTTGATGGCTCATAAATCAACATTTTCTGCAACGAGAGATCAATCAATTTTTAGTAGTTTACTTACAAATACGCAAAGTAAAAGAGAAAAAGAAAGAGCATCCAAAATGGAAATGAAATACAAATAGATGGAAGACACTTATAGATAGGCATGCAGGTCTCACAACTTAGTCACTCCTGGTCATACATCTTCACTGGGAATTCCAACATACCTATTGCACACAACACCTCTCATGAATAGAGTAAGTTGAAATTTCAAATGCTCTTATAATGTCTACATCATAGCTGCTCATGATAAGGTTAAATTCAAAAGAATAACTTGAAAGGCCCTCACCAAGCTTTGCACACACTTTTCTAATGTCTTAAAATCATGATTGAGATTTGTCAAGATCATCAAAGTAAGGATGTTTCATTTCTTTTCTGGCTAACATTCTCTTGGATGGCTCATATATTTGCATTTTTTGCAAGGGGAAACCAATCACTATTTAGTATGTTACTTACAAATGCGCAAAATAAAATAAGATGATAGCATTGGCATCAAACAAATTAATGTTCATACAAGTATAAATTAATAAGAACCAATGTGCATATACTTACAAATTAATCCAACGAACCATCTAGGTCTGCTCTACTCTTTATTATGTCAAGTATTGCCTCATGGTCAGACTCACGGACCTTCCACAAGGTCTTCTTCAAAGGTATACCGCCATATTTGGTGAAACAAACATTGGATGCCATGAAAAGGTTCGAGTAATGAAGAATCTTTTGATGCATGTCAAAGTCTTGAAATAGCCAATGTTTAACACTCGAATGTGGGTACCTTCTAAGCTATGTTCCAGTAACCACAAGTGAGCCTATAGGGTTTTCGATGTTTTCTCCATCTATAACTGGGGCCTCCAATTTCTTTTTGGCCTCAACACAATGACACAAGTAATAGTATGTTCCCTCTTCATTGTCTTCATTTGCAATAACTGCATAAACATGCCTTGCATTGATATGTGCAGAAAATATCTTGAAATTTGTCAACATTATGAATATAGTACAAAGTAAGATAACGATATGTAATTTCAACAACTAAGCAAGTAGATATATCACCTAGTTGAAGTAGATCTGATACGTGGTCAAAGTCGATCGATGATTCCATCTGTGTCAGTTCCAATGTCGTTGGAGGGTGATACATGTGAAGTGGGCTAAGATAACCTGTCAACCATTTGTCTACCCACTCCCCTGACTCACAATCATTCCAGGCTTGAATTGTACATGAAGAACAAAAGCATGCCATCTTTCGTGTATCGATACTCCATGAACTTGCATTTGAGCTAAGGAAAGAGTGTACCTCACTCGATTCGTTTAGTGTACAACATTCCTCATATGGTGCAATGTTGGTATCATCCATCAACCAAAAAAATATATGAACTGAAGACGTGCCTTCATTACTTGGACCCATCGAAGCATTACACCACTTGACGACTGATTCTGCATCTGTCAACTTTGCACTGCCTTTATACTTTAAATCTTCTCGTGCTAATTCTCTTTTCATGCATGCTCCTGCACCATCATGATCCCCCTTTCCATGTTTGGCCTCACAAAAGTTCCACATATATTGAACACCTTTAATTACATGCATCCTGCACAACCAGTAGAACATGTGCGAGTTCTTGAACTATGTTGCATAGTTATCAGACCATATTATATGTCGGTCGTATTTTTATGCCCCTCTGAGCCAAACCACTATAGAAAATCTGGAAGCAACCTTGCACGAACTTTGGAGAATGTGTGTGATCATCACTAATGTAAAAGTGGTACCCCCTCAATACCTTCCTCTGGTCATCTGTACTATCAGATGCATGAATGAATGCTATGTGCACAAATATCGAAACCTGTGTGGAGTTGTAATACCATGATTGCACCTCATATTGTGGTTGTAGAGTGTAGTTCTCTGCAAAGTCAACCACTGATACTATGTTTCCAACTAGAAAGGTATCCTTGCATAGATTGAATTGCGCATCCAACCATCGGGCTCTATGGGTATGCATTGCATACTCAAACAATACATTATCATGAAACATGGACATAAACTGGTACACTGGAATCCTCTCAATAACCAAATCACACCTTTTTGCTTGAGACCCATCTTTTATAGCATATGCCACTGTTTTATACTTCCCGAACTCTACTAGTTTTTGTCCCACCTCATCTATGCTTTCCATATGTTGACATACTGCCATATGTTGGAAGCCACCGCAATTCCTACATGAACCATCCAAGCATGATGTCCTGTAGAATATTTGGCCATCCTCTATTTCACATAATTTTTTTGATAAGAACTCTCTTGAAGATTTTGGTGGGGCTTCTATGCCACAATCCTATAAAACATTGTTAGTATGCAAATCTACACATATAGAACGATAAACATCATAATGGTTAGAAAATTCAATATGTATTCTACAACAAGAAGTAGTGCATGTGTGATTTATCTTGACATAAAAAGGTTTAAGCATTTCAAAAAATCTTTGTGAAATACTAATTTGAAGATAATCATTTTCAAATTTTCAAAAAAATTGGGTTTGAGTCATATCCAAAAAATGCTTTGGATGTGGCTCACGATTCTGACTACCAATTCTCCTTCTTACCACATCCCTTTGATTTAGAGATGGCCTTGTGTTATTCTTCCAATACTCTTCAATTAGTGTTCTCAAGGCTTCAACAACTTCTTTATCTTTTCGTGATAGTCTCCCCGAGAATGCCCATAATTCATTTGAATCATTGCCCTCAATTCTTTGCCACCTTTGAATGGCTCTTGATAAATATTTTTCTACTAATTCTCGTGTGTTCACTCATCTTTTTAATGAGATGAGATCTCCTTGTTTGAAAACTTACCAAAGTCAATGTAATGACACATCAGGGGATAGTACTATCCTTTGAGCGAGAGGTCTTACCCACACTCTCATAAGCATCCATTATATTCTTCACAATAGTGTCTTCACATGATGCATTCGATGTTATCAACCCAAGAGTCTTCATGATGTTCCTATACTGTACACCCCACATCATTTCAATAAATAGTTGGCATCTTGTAGTCTCATTTAGCCTTTCAAAGAATCGTTTCCAAATCTTATCAACATATCTTCTACAAGTGTGTGTTGAAATATTACCTTCCATGTGCTACAAAATCTCATCATTAATACTAATCAAATATTTTGGCTTTCTACGCAAAATTCTAGGTGGTGTTCTCTTAGGTACATACATCTCAACATTAGGAATTTCATCAATATTTAATTGAGGTGGGATAGATTGCGTACCTTCGATCGAGGGTGGAGAAGAAGACATACCTTGAGGTTCACATGGGAATGATGGCATACCTTCTTTGTCAAATCCGAGTGATGATGTACTCTCAACTTGAGATATGTTGGATGGTGTCCAACAATATTCACTTGAGGTAGATGGTGTCCCTCCATATTCACTCGTGCTTAATGGTGTCCCTTCATATTCACTTGTCATAGAGAGTGTGTCTCCAACTATGGTATTTGAATCTGTCTTATGACAATGCTTTCACATTCATGCCTTTTGTGCTTCCAATTACCATTCTTTTTTTGACGGTTGAGGTTCCTCTTTAATTGGCTTGTTTTCATCAATCGTTTCCAATTTCTTCTTTTCACGATATGCTACCACCCGAACTCTCTCCTTTTCTTTGAAGGTTTAATTCTCTTTGTCTGTTAGTTTCCTCTTTGTATTTTTCTTTAGCATGGCAGATAATTTTATTTGTACCATGGTAATGAGATGAATATTAGTTCCTAAAAAATGTATCCATTCAAGTTAATTGAAAAATATATGTCATTCAAGGCTTCATTTAAATAATACTTACAATCATCCTGTACAAAAGTTAACCTAGCATAGACAAATGTGACATGATTATTTTCAATCCAGAATGCCTTAAAGAAAAGTGGTAATGTGGCATGCCATGATTGCAAGATAGGCTCAAAATGGAAGCATGGACATTTGCAAAAAAATGCATTTTTTGGCAAAGTTGTGAAGAGATAAGTTAGTTAAGAATTTTAAAAAATAGTTAGATATGTTGGGGGAGTTGATTTTGAAGGGAAATAAGATAAATATCATGTAAGTTACAATCATAATGAGTGTAATGGCATTGTGAGTGTTTGATAAGTTTGTGGTGCAGGAACACCTTGACAATCTATGCTTCCATTTTGAAATTTGATTCAATTTTGGATATCTCCATGTTGAAAGAGGGTCATTAAAGACATTTTCCATGTATGGGAATAATTAGGAGGTTTAATGTTTAAGTCCTATGTGTATTTTGTAAAGTTGTCAATATTTGCAAAAGTTGGACAAATACAAAATTCTGAAAAGTTACAAAAACTATGAAATAGGGAAGATGAAAAGTCATATGGGCTTATTTTCGCTTGGAGGCACTTCTAGACTCTTGTCTTACACTTCTATTTACAATTTCTAGACTCTAATTCAACCACCTTTATGTCATCCCTAATACAACTTCTAGACTCTTGTCTTGCACTCACCCAAAGACCTTAAGACATATTGTCACCAAAGTATATTTTGAAACATGGTTGTAGGTGCCCCTGCACCATGAGTTTCAAATACTACAAGGGGAAGCATGCTCAAAGGATGAATTTTGGTGAGATATTTGGAATCTATATTTGGTTTATTTCCATCAATAACATGCTGATTATAGTGTCTTGGATGTCTGGATAAAGGTTGGTAGTTACCTTCCATGATTTGTTGTTATTTTTCCATGTAAGTTGTAGCATTGAGTTCTTGAATTAGTGAATCATGAATGAATTGAATGGTTTTGAGTTTCTAATCAGATTTATGCTATGTTACAATCAATTTTATGATGGTTAATCTATTTTTTGAGTTTGACAAAGAGTTGAAACCAATTTATAATGTTTTGTGGAAATATGAAATCAAGTAAAATTGAAGGATTTTGATGAAAAGATGATTGAGTTTTGTTCGTTGATCTTCTTCAATTTAAGTTAGGGTCAAAATTACCTTGGATTATTTGTGGATCCTAGTAGATGCTCTGTGTCAAGTTTAAAATGGTAATTGGCAAGTGTATATAATTGTGTAATTTAAAATGTGCATTGACAATGTAAGGTTATAATGACAAACAAAAATGAAAGCAAGCCATAATAGAATGAAAGAAAATGTGTAAAGACTTCAGATACCTAAAAAGCCAGACTTTGTAATGGAGGAGTTCAACCCAATTATGTAGGCTTAGCTTCTTCTTTCTTCAAACTCCACAACAATTTGACTTGTTCAAAAGCTTGTTCCCCTCCAAACTTCAATTGTATATTAGTTTTCAATGGAATTCAAACTTCAATTGATATTATATGTCTTTCAACATGGAAACTCTTCTATTTCATGCAAAGGTGGTGGAAAGATCTAGAAAAGGTGATGGAATGTGAAAAACATGCTTGCACACTTCACAACAGCATCAAAAAGCTACTTTTTGTTGGAGCACGTGCAGAACCAGAAGAATATGCAGACTATGGGCCTTGACATCATGGGTATATTGATTTTTTTTACCCTTTTTAGTGGAATAAAAAATGCACTCACGTTATAACGCGGGCACATTATTTCTTCCTAAATGGTAACATCTCTACTTCTCCAAAATGCGCACGCGTTATATGAATTATGGTTTTCTTAATATATTTCTTTTCTCCCTTTTGTTTATACCCTCTATCCTGATTCTATATCTTTCCCTTGCACCCTTATAGTAGAGGAGATAGAGGTGAGTGTGTGTGTGTGTGTGTGTGTGTGAGAGAGAGAGAGAGAGTGGGAGAGAAAGAGAGAGTGGGAGAGGGAGGAGGAGGGAGAGGGAAGGATGGAGAGGGAAGGATGGAGAGGGACAGTGGGAGAGAAAGAGGAAGTGGGAGAGAAAGAGGGAGAGGGAGGGAAGGATGGAGGGAGAGGGAGAGGGTTAGAAAGATATAGTGGGACAGATGGAGATAGATAGAGAGGGAGAGACGGGGAGAGGGGGAGAGGAGGAGAAAGAGAGAGTGGGAGAGAGG
>CM021100.1:1602973-1659296 GCA_007115665.2 Sequoiadendron giganteum | reverse complement strand
TCAACCCTCAACCCTTAAACCCTAAACTCTAAAAACCTCTACCCTCTACCCTCTACCCTAAATCCTAATCCATCAACCCTAATCCCTCAACCCATACACCGTTAAATCCAAGAAAACTCTCTACCCTAATCCCTGAACCCTCAACCCTTGATCTCTCAACCCTTATAACCTCTACCCTATATATTGGACCCTCAACCCTAATCCCTCGACCCTATACCCTATACCCTCAACCCTCAACCCTCAACCTTAAACCTTCAATCTTCAATCCTCAACCCTTAAACCCTAAACCCTTAAACCCTCTACTCTCTACCCTCTAGCCTATACATTAAACCCTCAACCCTCAATTCTCAACTCTCGATCCTTAATCCCTCAACCCTCAATCCTTAAACTCTAAACCCTCTACCCCTATACCCTCTAACCCTTACATTGGACCCTGAACCTAATCCTTCAAACATATACCCTCAAACCTATACCCTAAACCCTCTACCCTCAACCAAGTAAACCATTAACCCTAAACCCTAAACCCTAAACCCTTCAACCCTAAACCCTTAAACCTTCTACCCTATACCCTCTACCATCGACCCTATTCCCTCAACCCTTAAACCCTAATACCCTAGAAACCATCAACCCTATAGATCCTCCACCCCAATCCCTCAACCCTATACCCTCAAACCCTATCAATTTCTCTCTATCTATACATATCACTTCTCCCTCGCTCCCTCCTTCCCTCCCTCCTACCCTCTCTAATTGTCTCTATCTACCGTCTCCCTCTTTCTATGTACCTCTCATTCAATCAATCTCTACCACCCTCTCTCTCTCCCTCTATCCATCTCTCTCTATTCCCTCCCACTCTATCCCACTCTCTCCCACTCCCTCTCTCTCCCTCTCTCTCATGTCTCTTCCTCCCACCCCCCTCTCTCTCAGGTCTCTCCCTCTGGAAACCTACCTAGGTAACTCTCTCTCTATCTATCCCTTCCACCCTACCTAGATAAGTCCCTCTCACTCCACCCCCCTCTTTCTCTATGTCTATCAGGTCACTCCCTCCCACACCCTCTCCCTCTCTCAGGTCTCTCACTCACACTGCCTCTCTCTCCCACTCCCTCTCTCTCTCACACTCCCTCTCTTTCACACTCCCTCTCACTACCTATCTCTCAAGTCTCTCCCTCTCACCCCCCTCACACTCTCAAGTCTCTCCCTTTGGCACCCTACCTACATAACTATCTTTTTCTCTTTGTCTCTCTCTCCCCCCCTCTCTCTCTCTATCTCTCTCAATTCTCTCCCTCCCACCCCCCCTCTCTCTCTCCCTCCCTCTATCGCTCCCTCTATCCCTCCCACGCTACCTAGCTAAGTCCCTCTCACTCCAACCCTTTCTCTCCCACTCCCTCTCTCTTAAACTCTCACTCCCACCCGCTCTCCAACTCTCCAGACTCTATCTCTCTCTAAATTCTCCCTCCCTCTAAAGACATACGTAAATACATACATACAAGCATAATACATACGTACATATAATCCTACATCCATACAAGCATACATACATACATGTGTAGATACAATGTTATAGACATACATACAATATATATGCATTGATACATACAAGCATATGTACATACATACAAGCATGCATACATGACATACAAGCATACATGTACATACAAACATACAAATATATCAACATACATTCAATATATTGGCATTTAACATAAAGGAGGACATAACACGAGTGCGTTATAATGCGCTCGTGTTATGTCTTAGTTGACATGTTTCCCGCAGAAGCAAACATAATGTCAATACTGAGCTATAACGCGACTACGCGAGTGCATTATAGCGCGCTCGCGTTATATCTTGCTTTGGGAATTCCCAAGCCTTAGGCTTGGTATTTTCCTTGGAATACCAACCCAAAGGCTTGGAAGACATTCCCAATGACCAGAGATGTGTTTTTAAAAAATCTACTATATTTCACATAATCGAGTTCATGCTCACCCTCAGGATTGCACGTGGTTCAATATCGAAAAAATAGAAAACATGGATAATGTTGGGTTCTCTCTTAGCTATCCAACAATGTACTTTTTTTTCACTTTTCGAAAATGTTAAGCCTTTCATCCATAATTTATTTTATTTGTATGTATTTTTTTTTGCCAAAAAGCAGTGTTTGGTATTTTTTTCGTTATAAATTAACCGTTCATCAAATTTTAAAATAAAAATTACATTTTTAGAAACTAGACTCCATTCTACAAATTTTAAAAAATAATTTAAAAAAATTCAATTAGTTTCCAAAATTCTGTTTTTTAGGAAATGCCCACTTCAAAAATTAGTAAAAAAATCAAATATTCATTAAAAATTTATCAGAAAAATCATGCATCAACTAAATACTGTTAGCTAACTTCTGACTGTTGCGATTTTAAAAATACTAAAAATAAGTTCACTGTACGAGGGTCGTACAAGAGTTGCTATGTTATGTTTTTTTGACAAAAACAACACCAATTTGTGTACGTCTCTCTTTTGAACCCCTTAATATAAACCATTTTAAAAATAAATTAGTAGTTTAGAAATTAGACTTAGAGCACTACGATCCTTGTTTTTGTTCCATCTCAAAATTTTGAGTGTAACTATCCTCAATTTCACGTCCAAGTTCAGTATTTCCTGATTTCAAAAAAAAAGTTGTCCACTTAAGTCCCCTTTTTGGGAACCATCTTGGTGCACATACCCATTGTCAATAATTAATTTGTGGAAAAATAAACAAATGCATATAAATACAAGTCTTTTTCACCATTTGAAATCCTAGCAAATTTATTGAGCAATTAAGGATCCTAAAAAGCAATTAAGGTAGATTCAAGGGAAGAATTAGTAACATTGTTATAACACTTTCATCAATCAAGACCATTTTCACAAGGCATTAGGAAGAAGGAAGAAATTACGTGCAAGGAGTTATTGTGATCAATCATGTCATTTTGTGAATATGTATTGATTTATCCTCTACAAGCTAACTACAACAATCTATTGTGTTTTATGGACTAACCTCTTATAGGTCTATCAAGCAATCAAGGCATCCATCAATCAACCTTTGTGGTGACTTATGGTGTGAAAATCTCTTTGACAAGGGTTTCATGCCTAAGGTAACATTATCCATTTATCATTTGTCATTTAAGTCAATTATTATTGTTTTGGCATCTGCCCAACATAGGGCATGCCCTTTTGATCATCATGAATCATGGTCCATGGAGGTAGAAATACCAAAATTGGGTTTGACTTAGGCAAGCCTTTATACAACACAATATTTCCCACTCTTTTCATGTGTGTAAGATAGATCTAGAAGTTTCATTAGGAGCCAGTCACAAGAAACACTATGCATCCTATAACACAACATTTGAGGTTTATAGATCTTAAAAGGGAAACACCTCAAGTCTAAGGCACGCATGCCCTTGTCCCTACAATTCAGGATCAAATTTCAGTCATAGGCTCCTTTTTGTATCGAGCATTCTTAGATCTACAATTGTTTCAACAATTTACATTCACATTTGTGTGATAAATTACATTTTTAGATCTAGGGTTTATGTCAAATAGTCTTGTTAAAACACACACAAATTTTATCTTCTTTACAACTTAAAAAAGGACACAAACCCTAGGAGATTGGCTCTCCCTTGTGGCAACAAGCTAATCATCAAGCCCTAGTTGGTTTTGTGTCCAAATGTGGAGTCAAGTAAAAATAAGCTAATCCTAGTTGGATCTAGGATCACTTTTCCTACTTCATAGTGATGAATTTGACTAATTTTTCTTTCTAATTATAACTCAAAGTTAAAGGAATGGAGTTGAAAGGAAGTTAGGTGAGTGGAAATAACTTCCTACACTAATCTAATCTAGAGAGAGTTATAAAATTTTTGTTTTAACACCTTTTAACAATTACAAAAAGAGAAGCAAATATAGAGAATACATGAATAGAAAAACAACAATGCATAAAACAACAACACCAAATATATCGTGGGCAAAACCCTTTCAGGTAAAAAACCCCAACCTTCAAAAGCACAATACTTCTCTATTATATCAAATAAGAGTTACAACATATCACCAGGTACAAAGGTTCTGCACAAGTGCTTCAACACAAACACCTATTCTGGAGTGATACCGACAACACTTCATTACCTACAAACAAACTATGCATTCTACAACCCAAGGCACTCAATAAATAGAGTGATACAAGCTTCAAGAAGAATTTAGAAGGTGAGGGGCATTCAAATCCACATGGTACAATTTCCAACGCCTTAGACATGCATTTGGTCACATGTAACATATTCACTTACACCCCTTCCAAGTGTCAAACATGCAAATATTCTTCTTCCAAGCTTGGGCACCTAGAATATGCTAAAAATAGCTTATGACAGATGCCTTACACATCTTATAGCTATCATAGAATTTGTCATAGCTGAAAACACTTACAGTTGTAAGAGAATCTATCATAACTAATTAAAAATAGTTGATTCTCTTACATCCTGTCATAACCCAACTTGGGTGCCAACTTTCACCCATGCATTCAAAGATGCCTTTTGACGTGCAATGCGTCATAGAATCTATCATATGTCAGATTCCAAAATGGGATGCCTATGTCCACTTGGGATGATGATGTGCCATCTAGTCACCTCCAACGAAGATGCCACCCAATTGGTGGGTCCCAATTTGTGACATGACACCATAGGCATTTAAATAATACAAATAAATACATTAATTACATCAAATAAATCAATATTAGGACTCTAAGGTTGAGACACCTTAATCCCAATAGGAGTGAGCCCAAAAAAATATTCAGCGTCATTCCTACAATTCAAAATCAACATAATTTCAATATGATATTTAAATCCAAACTAAAAAACACCACCCCCAACATATCCAACACTAAAAAGAGGTACCAAGTTCCAATCTAAAAATAAGGCTTGGTGAAATATAGTCTTTAGCATGGGTACAAGCTAACAACAAAAATATGAGTCATTTACAAGATCTTTGTTAAGAACATTAATAAAAATTAAATCTATTCTAATTAATGTTTTGAAAGTTACTTTTTCAAAAATACAATTCTTATATCTTAACAAAAAATGTATGACCTCCTATAACTTCAATAAGATATTGCACTCTTTGAAAAAGCTCAAATTCAAGTATGAAACAACAATGAAATTGTGATTCATTTGCACAAATTGACTTAAAAGACAATTATAAAATTATCCTAGTTCATATGCTTCATATTGATTGTGACGCTCTTGAATATCTGCCCAAATAATCATCAATATTAATAAACTATTACAAACCTTCAAATTATTCTTTCTTATAAACTAATCCAAAATCTCTTAAATTATCATATTAAGAACGTCTTTAAGATACCATAAACAATGCTTAAAATTACTATCAAATAATTAATAGACTAGACATTAATAACTCTCAATTAAATAATAATACAATAACTCTAAAATATAAATATATGACATTTAGTCAAAAGAACAATAAATATCTATACTGACTAACCATGTGATAACACCTTTAAATATCTATGCTAACTTATTGCCCACGCAAAGTTGTGTTTATCACAAACAGTGTCGTGAAGGGTGAGATGCCGTTCTCCTTTTGTCCTCTTCATGGTTTTTCTCCACCTGCACTGAAGATTATGCACCTTGACTACCACCTGGCACAATCTCCATTCAGTTTAGCTGTCTTTTCTATGCAAAATGCATTTGATATAGTTGCTATACCCTCATCATTCTCTCTGCACTCTATGAGAAAGAGCATTTCATATTGATAATGGCTTCCTCTGAATCTTTACAGACAATTGCTCCCAAAGCACCAGTTACAGTGGAGCACAGGGTCAGTCCCAATTTAGATGACAAACTTCCAAAGCCATGTAATCAGCCATTTTTTCCTTATTTTTATTTGATTTCTGTTTTACATGATTATATCACAGTTAAAAGTTCTAAATTTGATTTCTGTTTTACATTTATATTACAGTTAAAAGTTCTAAATTGTGAGATCTATATTTTTATGATTGTCTAAGTTTTTAATATGTTTATATATCCTGTGTTGTTATAGTTCTTCCAAGGGCGCTAGTAGCTGTGGATTCAGATAATATAAGTGGAACCCCTGGACACAACCACAACAATATGAGTGTTCTTCAGCAGCACGTTGCATTTTTTGACCGTAACGATGATGGAATTGTCTACCCTTGGGAGACTTACATAGGTTTAATAACACAACACATAGTTAGATTTAAATTTTCCAATAGTTACTGATCAAGATATTGATATAGTTTGAAGTGCATGTTAATGTACTGGTATGAGAATGTTTCGTTTATACAAAAATTATATACTGAACTATAGAGAAATGAGGCTGGATCATGTCTCTTAATCTTAAGCCTGGTAAAGTTGCATCTGCACTAAGCCGAAGTAGAGGTTATATTAGCCCCAATATCATAAATAATGAGGGCGGATCATATCCTTGGTTCGAGGAGTTATATGAGTTACAGGTTCTCCCACTTGCCCGGTGCTCTATAGAGTTTAACGCACCACTTGAGTCACACAACATCCCGCTTGAGGCACACTCTCCTTTGTCACAACACTTCACCCCCACTCCACTTGAGAGAACACGCTACCCCACTTGTTCAGCACCCACACCCCACGCCACTTAAGAGCCAGGCTGCATGTCCTTAGGATTCTAACACCCCATCTACCCCACTTAAGGCACAATACCCTACCCCCACTTTAGCCACACCCCACTTGAGTCGCACACCCTACCCCACTTTGAGCCACACTCCCACTTCTCACCTATGCCACTTGAGTCATAATACCTTACCCCTACTTCACCCCACCCCACTTTAGCCACACCCCACTTGAGTCACTAACACCCTACCCCGCTCCATGTCCTTAAAGTCCTAATACCTTAGCCACACCCCACCCTCCCCCCACACCCAAGTCCTAATACCTTAGCCACACCGCACCCTCCCCCCACACCCACTTGAGTCACTAACACCCTACCCCCACTTGAGCCACGTTCTATGTCCTTTCAAGTCATAATACTTTACCCCCACTTGAGCTACATGTCCTTGGGGATTCTACACCCCACCTACCCTACTTGAGTCACAATACCTTACCCACACTCCCCCCCACGCCCTACTCCACTTGAGCACCTTAAAGCACGCTCCCACCTATGCCACTTAGTCATAACACCATACCCCACACCCCACTTCTCACTAACACCCTACCCCACTTGGACCCACACCCTACCCCACTTGACCCACACCTCACTTAGTCACAACGACCTACGTCACTTGAGCGACTAAGAGCCATCTTGCATGTGCTTGGGATTCTAACACCCCATCTACTCCACTTGAGTCACTAAAACCCTACCCCTACCCCACTTAGAGCCACACTCCATGTCCTTGTCCTTAAGGATTCTACACCCCACCTATCCTACTCGAGTCACAATACCTTACCCACACTCTCCCACACCCTACCCCAGTTGAGCACCCCACACTTAGTCACAACGCCCTACACCGCTTGAGCCACTAAGAGCCATCCTGCATGTGCTTCCCATCTACTCCACTTGAGTCACAACACCTTACCCCACCTGAGCCACTTAGAGTCATGCTGCATGTCCTTAGGATTTAACATCGCACCTACCTCATTTGAGCCGGCATGTGCTTTGGATCCTAACTTGACCTGGCTTTGCTGACCTGGGTTTAAAAATGAATTTCGCTTTCCATTTTCATTTTCTTTTCTATTCTCTGTATTTGCTCTTTTTGGGGTACATTTTTCCTACACCCAATGTTGAAGTAGAGTGTCAACTGACCAGATCCCGTGCCTCTGTCCAGGACTTCGTGCTGTGGGGTTTAACTTCTTTATTTCCGTGGTGGCAAGTATTTTAATCAATTTAGCCTTGAGCTATTCCACCCTTTCTGTAAGTATAAATATATTGCTATGTTTAAGTTTTATGATTGCTATGAATCGGTGATTGTATATGTTTTACAGTTTAACCTCTCTTACCCTGTGTGTAAATATAAATATAGGGATGGATTCCTTCGATTTTCCTTCCAATATACATAGATAGGATTCATCGGTCAAAGCATGGAAGTGATTCAGAAGTTTATGACACTGAAGGAAGGTGAGAATCTTATATGGACTTTTAAGATCATCATTGGTTTGTGTTGGGTCATTCTCTGATTTGCAATGGAATAAATGTGCAGGTTTGTTCCATCAAAATTTGAAGAAATCTTTAGCAAATATGCACGCGCTAATCCAGATAGGCTCAGCTACTCTGAGCTATGGGCCATGACAGAGGGAAATAGGAATGCCAACGACCCTTTTGGATGGTATGAGATTTTTTTATAGACTGTTATAGATTCAACACAGCTGAGTGCTCTACAGACTTTTTATTGTAGTGGGATCATTCATGTTATGGCTTTAATCATGGCTGTTTCTGAACAGTGGGTGTGTTGAGATCAATGGTCCCACATAAACAATTGACAACAATTCACTTCTCTTTAAATTCTAGAGCTTGTTTTCCCCTTATTAGTTGTCAAGTCAATTTGGATTACTGTATTGTATGTTTTTAATTATAGCTGTCTCTAAAACAGCTGGTGCATTGAGATCAATGGTTCCATATAAACAGCCTGCACAAACCATTGATCACAATGGGCCAGCTGTATGAGCTGTACCTAAAGGTCTTTTCTCCCTTTGCAGTTGTCATGTCAATTTGTTTTGGGGATGTGCAGGATTGCAGCCAAGGGAGAGTGGACATTGCTTTATATTCTTGCAAAGGATGAGAGAGGTTTTCTGCCCAAGGAAGCTGTGAGAGGTGTGTATGATGGGAGCTTGTTTGAATTCTGCGAAAAGCAACGTCTGTCAAACAAATATCACTGAGAAATCTTCTTAACTTGATTTTCAAGCCATATGTTAAGGTGTTGCTTACTGTATATAACACTTGGAGAAACTGTGCAATAAAAGTCAATCATCTGGATTGATTTTTTCATTCTAATTCAAGTTAAACATAATATGTTTGTAAATATAATAAAAAACCACTATTAAAACAATGTCATATTACACATAACTAAGCCCCTTGACCAGTATTTGTCACAGAGAAAGCCTGCATTAATGTAAAAGTAGAGGTTTCTACTAAGTTAAGTATTATGCTATCTTTCATTCTTGTGTAGTGTCTTTATTCATAATGGTAATAACAACACTTAACATGATTATTTCAGATTTGATTTTTTCATATTAGATAAAAAAAAAAAGCATAAAGTGAAAACAATTCATGTTAGATAAAAAATGTAAAAGAAGTAAGGATAAGGAGAAATAGATCTTGTTTTGTTTGAAGATTGGAGTAGATGCAGATATTTCACATTTCAAAATACAAGGAGGGGAAATAGATCTTGTCTTGTTTGAAGGTTGGAGTGGAGGCACATGTTTCAAATCTCAAAATATAAGAAAATTTATGAGTAGAGGATGATATTTGTTTATATTAGATAAAAATAAAAAGGGGAAATAGATCTTGGCTTGCTTCATATAAGAAAATTTATGAGTAGAGGATGATATTTGTTTATATTAGATAAAAATAAAAAGGGGAAATAGATCTTGGCTTGCTTCAAGGTTTGGGTATTGTTTATATTAAATAAAAGTACAAAGCGAGAATAATTCATATCATATAATTATATAAAAAGATTAAAGTGATAATAAGGAGAAATAGATCTTATCTTGTTTGAAGGATAGAGTTAATGTGGAAGAAGAGACAAGGAGACGTTCTGAGTTGTCAAAAGTTCAGATTTTAAGACATTATGTTTTGGTATATCCTTTAAAAGTTGCTCTATTTTATATTTTATGATTGAGTACAAATAGATCAAAACACATATAAAGGAAAATCAGAAAATGTGATAAAAAACTATGCTTAAGAGTTTCTTTAATTTGTGTGAAATTCAAAATTGAGAATAAAATATGAGTAGATGTTGTTTAAGGGAAATATGAGTATAGAATATGAGTAGATGTTGTTTAAGGGAAATATGAGTAGATGTTGTTTAAGGGCAATAAGTTGTAAAGGACAATTATGGGCTTATTGCTCACTTGCCCTTCATGAATCAAACAACCTATTATCCATGTGCGCAACTTAGAACCTATGAAGAACCGCTTTAACTAGGATAAGTTGTTATATAAGATTTGTAGTTGAATCACTTTAACCATTTGTAAAGTGTGGAGCCTATAAATGTGTTGTGTTAACCATTGTGTGATCTAGGAACCCATGTCATAGATTTTCTTTAACAAAAACATGTAGTGATAGATCCATAGAGTACCATTGCCCAATGTTTGATAGAAGATTTCATGCTCCCCTTAAATTGGTTATAGAGGAAGGAATCAACTTGAGGTAAATGAAGAAAACAGTTTTGACAATTTTAAATAGTAAGTTGGCAATTTAAAATAAGAAAAAGAAAAAATAGGTTGGAAAGGGTTGTGTAACCTTAAAAAATTATCCAAATATTCAAAGTGAAAGATTAGTGCAATCACTTTGTTGAGATGAAAGATTAGTGCAATCACTTTGTTGAGATGAGAGGAGAAGACTGGGAAATCTAAAATAATAAACATTAGAGCACCATGGTTAGAGCATGTATAGGGAGAGTATTATGACCAACCCATAGTATGCGTGCATATATGTGCAGCTAACTTGTAGTTAGGCTAACTCTTAATTAAGTTATATAATTATTTATAAGCTGCACTTGTGGTTAGGATAACTCTTAATTAAGTTATATAATTATTTATAGTCTTGTCAAATTTGATGGTATCCACAAAAATAATTAGTTATTTTATTATCAATCATATTGTGTATTTTGTTTTTACTAATGACTATATTGGAGGTAGTCTTCTCGTGGTTTACCTTTGGATATTTACATTAGTTATCTACAACATATTTTTAATTATATTATTTTCTTGTGTAATTTAGTTCATTACAAGTAGTATGAGAGTATTATCTTGACATCTAGAAGGGTAGAAACAAGGTAATTTTTTTCAATTTAGGATCTCTTTTCATTTGTTCCTTTTTAAAGAAATAAGGAAGGATGATGGTGGTCATATTGAAGTTCCTATAGTTCAAATTTGAGATCATTTATTTTGTTGTTTTTAAAAAAATAAGGAAGGATGATGAAGGTCATATTGAAGTTCCTATAGTTCAAATTTGAGGTCAATGTTATTTACAAAAATATTTTGAAGCAAAAATGATATATTCACAGACTACATGTTGAAGAAAGAATTCATATACACCACGAAAAAATATTAACAAATAGGTTATGTAGATTGAAATGCGAATCTAAGAGATCTTATATTTTAGGTTTTCTTACAAATCACAAAATAAACTAGCTTGAATATGTAGTGAATAACAACAACTACTAATTGGATGAGCTTGAGAAAAGACTCAATCAATTATTTAACTTCCAACTAAATCCACCAAGTCAACACTAGTCACACACAACCCAATCCAATCCTAAAGCCTTCAACTAGTACCCATTTGCCAAAAATGAAAATGTGTAAGTTTTATGGGAATTATCTAGTCAACTAAATGGATAATTTTTTTTAATATATTTTAGATATAGTGTGGACATAAGGTTGAGAAGTTCATTTTGGTCATTTTTACTATGAAAGACAGCACAAAGAATATTTTTAGCCAGATTACCAAATTAAAGAAAATAGGTGCTACTAAAGAAGAAGAAGTGGGATTTAAGGAGAAAATAGGTCCTACTAAAGAAGGAGAAGTAGGATTTAAGGGGAAGAAGAATATGAGAAATAGGAAAGAGTAGGAGAATAAGAAGGAAATTTTTGTGCCTTGCTCCATTAAAAAAAAAAGGTGGAGCCCATTTTTGGTTTTTGAGTTGTATGTTTTCTGTCTTTAAAAAAAAAAAGGTTATTTTTACTCTTTTTATGTTTATTATCATCTTATTAAGTTCATTTAAGTTAAATTTCATGTAGAAGGTCAAAAGAGTATTTTAGAAGCACTTTGGAAATAGTTTGGATTGAATATGCTAAGTTTTGAAGATTCTATAATATTGTGGAGTTTCCATAAACTTAGAGATTTTTTCCAAAGTCCTCTAGATATTTTTTCCAAAGTCCTCTAGACTTTTTCATTATTGTCTAGGGGTAAATTTTGTATTTGTGAGGATTTTTTTCATCTAAGTAACTTCAATTGCTCACTTCTAGTCCCACAACCACAAGATCCTCACATTTCTACATGTTTCCCCAATTTTCGGTCATGATCTTAAAAATAAAATAAAAATTGGTGCCCCTATTCAAATTTGACTAAGTTTATGGGTCGGGTAGTGTTTCATAGGGTTTTTCTAACTTGGGCAGTGATTTCCTCTATTCGCCTTTTTTTCAACATCAAGGAGGGGTAAAACCTTTATTCAAACAAGAAAACGTTACAAAGTAAGGGCATTAAATGGCCCTATTAAGTTCAACCAAGTGATCCAATTTATGAGACAAATTCGGGGGTAGTTGACCCCGATCCACCAAATTCCAATCATGAATATGATCAGAAGCCCATTTAGCCAAACAATCAACAACACCATTCCATTCTCAAGGAAAATGAGTGAAAGTAATATAGTCCAGAGAAGCACAAAGAGTGAGAATTTGTTCCACAATCAAAGCCAGCTGTCAACTCACATCATCTAAATACTACCTTTTCAGTAAGTTCACCACAATCTGAGAGTCAGACTCACATATGATCCTTCGCCATCCCACATGATTGCCTCACTCCACAACCAATAAAATGGCCTAAGCCTACATAAGATTATTAGTATGAAGACCCTTATACACAAAGAAGATAAACTGAACATCCCCAGAGCTATCCCGAACAACACCCCCAATGCCAGCATGACTCGGATTTCCACGAGAAAAGCCATCCGAGTTGATTTTAAAGACTCCATGAGGAGGGGTCCATCTTCCCTCCGTATTCACCTTCGGGGTAGGATGTCTACATCTATTGCACATGAGGTGTTGTTGCGGAGGTGGAAGATGAAGACAATTACAACAACCAACATCACGATGATCCACCAACACAGTCATATCACACTTAGTCACAATAGTTTCCCCTAAAGAGTGTAGAATTTTCCACCATAGGTGAGGGGCCATCAACAACGAATCTTGAAAAATCCGCCTATTCCTCTCCAACTACAGGTTCCAGATAATAAAGGATGGCCCAATAGACCAAGCAGCCTGAAGAAAGGAGGTAGAAACAAGGGCCCTACCCCATCATTCCCCAAACTCCACCAATGAGGAAGCATGCCAGCAGGCCGTATTCCACACCCCCCACCAGAAATGCCAAATATCTCTAGCATAGGAACATTGGAAGAAGAGATGGGAGACACTCTCTTCACAACCATGACACAAAACACACATAAAGGGGCCATGGAAACCATGCTTACATAAATTGCCCCAAGTAAGACACTAGTTTTGAGCTACTAAACACATAAAGAAGTTGCACTTAGGCCATGACAATTTGTGCCAAACTTGCTTCCACCAAGGGACTTCAATGTCCCCAAACAACTGCCTACCTAATTGCTTATAACCAGCCACCACATAGTAATTTCCAGACAATTTTGAACCATCCCAAGCCAAGACATCAGGTCCCCTCAAAGAATTACAAGCACGGGAAAGATCACGCCTATCCCCTAAGACCCTCCAGGTGGCCACTCAGAAGGATTCTTCCAGCGAAAACTTACAACCAATCCACCATGTTGCTCCACCTTATAATGCTCCACAATATCCTAGTCGACTGCAATAAAAACATCACAAAGGGACTGGAGGTGAGGAAAAGAAGAGAGAATAGGAGGGTGACCATCCCAAGAATCATACCAAAAAGAGCCTGTGACCCCGAATGACAGATCCAAAAAAATGCACACTTAATCAACTGTGCCCCCACTTTCAAATTATGCCAAATCATAGAACCACTCCCTTCCAAAGGATAGCGAGGAACCTCAAAAGAAGCAACACCCCGAAGATATTTATGGTTGAGAATACGAGCCCATAACTGATGTTGATTGGTACACCAACGCCGGTAAATCTTGGTAGCAAGAGATTTCCCATTCAAAATAGCAGAGCGTAAACCAAGACCACCCTCCTACTTTGGTCTACACACAAAATCCCACTTAACAAGGCTCCACTTTGAAGACAACAAATTACCACTCCAAAGAAATTGACGAGAAAGAGCATCAAATTCCTTAAGAAAATACATAGGAGTCGCTTGAACAAAGCACCTATAGATGGGAAGGGCCTAGATAACAAACTTAAGAAGAGTCACTCTAGTAGTAGTAGAAAACCAACGATGGGTCCAATGAGTAACCTTCCGCCTAAGCTTATCAAGCAACAACTGCTAGGAGGATCTAGGCTAACGACCAACAACAAGAGGAATAACCAAGTAGACAAAGGAAAGAGACCCAATTTGAAACCTTAGAATAGTTGCAATCCTCTGCTAGATAGCTTGAGAAGTATTGAAAAAGAATATAGAGGACTTCTACTCATTGAATTTTTGGTCTGAAGCCGCTAGGTAGATGTCCAAAGCTATCCTGAAGGATTCATCCTCCCTAATACGAGCCAGTCCCATAAGAGAGGTGTCATCCACAAATTGGATATGAGAAAGCGTAGGCAAGCCCATCCGCCACTGCCACCCATGAATCAATCCCTATGAAACCCGAGACTTAAGAAGTCGATCCAGCCCCTCTGCCATAATAATAAAAAAATAAGGAGAGAGCGGATTTCCCTGATGAAGGCCCCTAGTAGCCCCAAATAGCTCTGAAGGTTCCCCATTCATAATAACCGAAAAAGAGGAAGAGGTCACACAACTCAATATCCAACTCACCCAATCAGAGGAAAAGCCAAAGGCCAATAGAATCTTCTAAAGAAAACTCCATTTAACTCTGTCATAAGCTTTGGCCATATCTAACTTGATAAACATAGACCTATCCTGAGAGGTTGCCATGGAATGAATAACTTCAAACGCAACCACCACCCCATCCAAAATTTGATGACCTACCACAAAGCCACCTCGCTCCTCAGAAATGATCACAGACAAACAAGATTTAAGCCTCTCAGCAATCAACTTTGTAATAATCTTGTACACCACATTACAGAGCACAATAGGTCTAAAGAGCTCAAGCCTGTCAACACCTTCCTTCTTAGGAATGGGAACCAAAAAAGTAGCATTCAAGGCACGGAGCATCTACTTACTATGAAGAGACTCTCAAACCACCTCCAACAAATCCAACTTCACAATATCCCAAAAATCCTAGAAAAACTCAACTGGGAAAGCATCAGGGCTAGGAGCTTTCCCCTTATTCATCCAAAACACCACCTCCTCCACTTCCGACAAAGTCACCTGGTGAATAAGAGAAGCATTCAACTCATTAGAAATTAAGGAGGGAATGCAATCAAGGACCATATTCTCATCCGCCTCAGCAGGAAGTGAATCCTCAGTGAATAGATTAGAGTAGAACTAACAAGCCTCTTTAGACAAATCCTGATGCGAAGAGATCGAAAGACACTCCAAGTTAACAAGAGAAGAAATAAACACTTATTTTGATGAGCTTGCATCGAATGATGGAAAAATGTAGTATTCCTATCACCCTCTTGAAGCTAATCAATCCTAGCCTTCTGTTTCCAGAAAATCTCCTCATGCAGCTCCCACTCCTCCACCAACTTCAGAGCCTGGGCCTCAGCATGCCCAAGAGCCTCTGAGAAACCCAAATCACGAATCAGGTGAGTAATAACAACAAGGCGATCCTATGCTTCTCTTTTCCTGGCCCGAAAATTATCAAAACATGACCTATTCCATCGCTTAAGATGATACTTGACATATTGCAGCTTCTTAACCAGAGAATACATAGCTGTGCCATACGCAGGGGTGCCATCCTGCCACCATTGAGCAACAAGATCACTCAAAGATGGATCACGCAACCACATAAGTTGAAATTTGAAAGGAGGATTCTTTGGATTTGGGAAAGCTGAATTCAAGAGCTTAATTAGCCAATGATCAGAGCCACACCAGTCAAGAATCTCAAAGCAAATGACCAAGCTACATCTAACCCAAGAGCAAGAGACAAGGAAATGATCTAGCCACTAGGATTTCCTCTGTTCACCTAACTCACCCTTTTACTACCTTTTCTTATTTTTCTCTTTATTTTCTCAAAGGTGGTGTATTGTGGGATTTTCATAACTTCTCAATCACTCTAAGTCTTTTAATTTGATTGCTAGTAGTCTGTACCCGAAATTTGTGAATTAGCCAAAAAGACCACCAATGAGAGCTTCAAATTTTCCAAGTCTAGGAGGGAGTTTTAGTGGTTTCTAAATCATCATCGGTCTTTTACTTAGTTTCTTGAACCTCCTGTTTTATAGCCTCAAGAGCATTGTTCAAAAGGAACTAAAGGAATGGCAATGTAGTTTGTTTCTATTAAGGTGCATTTAAGTTTCAAGCAACGAACCCATTTATGTAGAGAAATGAATACAAATGGATGCCATCAAAGATACAACAAATGAAATTAAAAGATAGAATTATTTAGGAGAATGCAAACACTAGAATATCAAAATGTTGTAATTTTTTTTTTTTTATTATTATATATATATATCGATGGCATTAAAAAATTTGTTGTTCGATTCCAAAATTGGGAGCATCAAAATGAAATTTTTTAGATACATAGAACAAACATAAGCACACAGATTCCTTCCACCACCACCTGAAGATGCTCTATCTGAGCTAGTGACAAAAAATTCTCGTGGGATTGTAGGAATTGGGTAAACAACCCTGTATCATTCCTCACTGGCCTTGCATGGAGGAGGGTTATAGGTTCTTCAGTTGCTTCATTTTGGGTCACAATCGCAATGTAGATGGAATCACCAACAAGGTTGCTTCGTGGGTAGTTACTGAGCCCAATGATTTCCATGTTCACTCTATGAAGGAATTCAGGTCTAACTAGGTGCTCCGCTACCCTCATTCCCCAATCTTGATGCCCAGAGGTACACATGATAATATACAAAATTCTCAAGAAGCATGGCATTGTGTACATGGAATTGATTTAGGAATGCTTCTCCTAGTATGTTGTACAACACCTTTTCTTCTATTTCACTTAGGACAGTGAAGATCTCTCTTAGATGGTCGAACAACCACCTAAAGAGGGGACTACACTCAATTTCCTCAATGAAAATAAATTCATTAATGGAAAGTTTATCACTCTAAGCACTCGCCATTCTAGATACTTCAGGATGGTGAAGTGTGGTTGTGTCCACTAAATTTATAGAAATTTGGAAAGACATTCAAACTAGTTTTCTTTAAGACTGATCAGATGATAAGATGGTGATGCAGTCAAAATTAAATGTTGATGTGATCAAGATCCAATTGATGTTCCCAATTGATCTTTTGGTTGGACAATTTGCACGTGCAATTCCATTGCACCTCTCAGGTAGCTATTCAATCTGTGGTTTGTAAAGAATGTTAACTACACAAGAATTGATAGCCATAGGGCAGAAATTAAAACAAGAAATGTCTAATGATCACATAAGGTCATATTATTGGCAACGCATTCATTCCCATCATTAATTATTTCTCGTCTATTAGTTTTCAAGGTAGACAGTTAAACAACAATAAAAAATTGCTATGTTTAGCAATTGTTTAGTAACTGCTAAAGATAGGAAAAGGGACCCCTATATCCGAGTAGAGAATGATTAAGAGAGGGCCTGAATTCTCTAGAGTGCACTTTGTTATAACAGAGAGAGGAAAAAATTTATTCTGGTTTAATTTGATTCATGTTGCAATAATTCGTAATCTGTGAATTGTGAGTCTTCAGTGTGATGTTGATCATACTGATCTGTGAGTTGTGTGCATATTTAGAGCATATTTTCTATGAGAAATATACTCTACAACATTTAGTTCATTTATTGCAACTATGAATCCTTTTCCTTTTTAATGATCATTCGTCAGTCTAGTCTGTGTGCTAGTTGGTTAATAAAATTTCTTGAAGTTTGTTTTGCATTAGTATAATTTCTATGAGCTGATGTTTGTCGCCTTTATTGCTTTCTGGTCAAAATCATATTAATTATCAATTAAATCATATGAGGGAGTTGTACCTCTAAAATTCAGAGGAAGGGCACAAATGCAATTGTGACATTTCTGGAGTTGTTAGCGGCTTGGTTCTAGTACATTATGAGTGGGGTTAACAATTTAAGATGGGTGAAGCCACAATAGTGGTTTTACAATTCTAGTGAGGAAGGAAAACTCACAAAAAATGACCACATGGAAAAATTTTACATTTTGGGGGTTTGAACGAACTAGATGGTTCACACGAACCAAAAAAGGGTTCGCTCAAACCAAGGTTTGAGCAAACCCATTAATTAGATGCACATACAAAATTTGCATGAAAACTCCTTTTGGGGAGGGGGTTTGGTCGAACCCCCCATTTCCTCGATGTTTGAAAAAATTCACAAAAAAACCTAAATCTTTGCACTTCAGAGCTCGGTTTGAACATGAAAATGGTGAAGACTTCACAAACCCAACTGTAATCAGGTAGTCCTCAAAATGAGCTATCCAATGAATATAATTTTGATATGTTTTGGTTTTATTATGTATTTGTTTTCTTAGTTTTATTAAGTATAGGTTTTTCATCGAAAATGAAGGTCTATGTTCTGCACATGTGGAAAAATAGCAGATTATCATTTTTTAAAAAAAAAAATGAGTGCACCAGATATTGAAGTCCTTGATCCAACAAAAAATAAAATTGAATTTCGATAAATACAAAAAAAGTTACGCGTTATACAGTCGTGCTATGTCTGAATTGTAATTGGTTTGACTTCGAAACTTGATTAAAGAAAAAATATTCAATAAAAAACTATCTAACCAAGTGGAAGCACTAGATATCAGAGTTACAAATCTAAATTCAAAATAATTAAAATTTTATCCTCCATGGAAAAAAGTTATGTGTTATACGCTGTGCGTCACTTTTTTAAAATGTTGTTTTCTAAAAAAAACCAGTTTTTGTGGGAGATGGAAAAAGAAGTGCAATCTGATTCCAAAAATTTTGATTTTTTTTTTTTGGAATCTACAAACAAAATGTGACGAGACTCTAGTTTGCATCATCTTCAAATTCCTCACGGTTTAGCTGCTATAGGTGCCAAATGTGAAGATTTAGTTAAAAATAATAATTTCAGTGTCTAGTTTGGCCAAAAATTGTAAACCACTATTGTGGGATCACCCAGATATATTTCTAAAAGACCAATCCATTCACTAATATATTTTTGGTGATTCTATTGGGGGAAATGGGTTATAATTTTTGATAAGCTTCCATCGTGTCATGCAACAAGATGGTACTTTCCCCATAATAATGTATTCCCTATACTTCAACTTGATTTGGACTGGATGCAGGCGGAACAAGAGGATATTATTTCACAATTAAATACACTTTCTTGGAGGTACAGAAGAAGTGAAAAAGATTATATGTGAGCCAATTTTGTCTTGGAAGAGGAAGAAGAGTGGGCCCAAAATCCACCTAGGACTATGATTGAACACCCCCTAGGTTAGTTTTTGAATATTATGACAATCCACCTCACCATCTCGATCAACGTCCTAATCAACATCTAAATCAACACCCTAACCAACCACAAAATCCCCCTCCAACTCAACTGCCACTTAGGGATTAACCTAGGGGTATCATCCTTTACTCTGTTAGGAGCTGGCGACTCTGAATATCTGTGGCTTCAATTCCCTGGGGTAATTGTAATGGACCCTTCGCCCTATCACAATGTAACGATTTGCCACATGTCTCTAGAAAAATATTTCTAAAGTTCTCTCATAGAGGTACATAAGACCCAAAGGAACACATCCTAGCCATGACTGCAGTAAGAAAAATTCTGGGAGTTCAAGAAGAAGACGTCTTTGTAAGGCTTTTTGTTGGCAGTTTAGTTGAAAAGGCAATTGAATTGTTAAGAGGATTGGAAAAGGGTTGTATAACTAGATATAATATCCTCCATACAAAATTTATCCAATGCTTCAAATGTTTTGTTTATGTTTCCACCTTGCTACAATAGTTCTTTTAGATTGTGAAAGAAAGAAAAGAGCCTATAAGAGACTTTTTATATTGTTTTAACCAATCTCTTCAAAAAATTCCCACATCAAAGCAATCGAGCAAGATAATTTAGTTTCATGTATTTACTTCTATGCTTGATCTAGATGTCCAAATCATTCTAAAAAGAGAAAATTTATGGAATCCAACAAGCTCAATTAGAGGCAGAAAATATCGAAAATGATCTGATTGTTGTAGGAAAGTGGAAGCTGGATGATGCTAATAAATCTGTTATTGCTTGCCCATCACCTATCTGGAGATTTTCTAAATCTTTGAGTTTTACAAATCACCCCCACCTTACTCTTGAAAATATTGATTGGCATACACCCTCTGCAAGAGGTCGGAAAAGAAGATGAAAAGAGGGAAAGCCAATTTTGGTATGCCCAGACATACAGTTTTAATACTTTAATTGAAACAAAAGATAGGTCTGCTCATTAGATGATGATGAGGATTTCTCACCATACGAAAGGTGCGCTCCTCCATTCCATGTTATTTCTCCTCACCTTCTTAAGGATAATTCACTTCCTTATAGCTCTGTTGAAGAAGGTCAAGTATCAAAATCTCTTTTTATTCGAGAGTATGAGGCCTTCACCTTTGAAAATTTTGTTTATTCAAAACTAAATGTATATTTGAAAAGGATGATGAAGATCCTTCAGGAAAAAATGCAAAGGTTGGAGTGAAACGGTTGACCAATTCAAATTCTCTATTCATTTTTTATGTCCTTTGAAATTCATGATAATATTTTGTTTGAGGATTCAAATTTGTTCTCAAAAGATATGCCAACAAAAGAGGTTGTTTGTTTTTTGGTCAATGGTGAAGGGGAAGTTCCTTCAATGATGGAGGATTGAAATTAAATGAAGCCACAAGGTAGTTGTGGTAATGACATAAAAAATTACAAGGAAAAAGATCGTGATACTATATCAATCTTGAAGGATTTCAATTTGTATTAAGGGTGAGAGATTATTCAGGTGACCAAGTCTCAAGAAGGGGGCATAATTAGTCTAGATGTTTCAATGTGGGGTTAATTGCATCAAGAAGAGATTTATAGTTAAAAATAGTTGTTTGGGGATATTAAAAGTGATGGCTTCTTCATACATAGTGCCAAGGTTTGGGTAATTTTTATCTCTTCCATAATTCAAAAGCTACATATAGTGACAAGCCTTTTCAGGTCTAGATGATTCTTCTCCTAGGCTGTCAACGGTTTTGTGTGAGTGGTATCTTTCTCTTTCCTTGGTAGGTTTAATCCTACCTTGTATATATTTTCTTTTTGGATTGTCATTTTTGTTCTCCTTGTTAGGGTTTTGGTTTTGTTCCTCCTCTTTCCTCAACTTTGTGCCCAATTGATATAGCATTGGTTTTGACACCTTTGGGTTCCTTGCCATGTCCTTTGTAGTCCTTGTCCCCAGTTAGAGCCACTATTTCCCCAATTTTCGATCATCATTTTTTAAAAAAAATTGGTGCCCCTATTCAAATTTGACTAAGTTTATGGGTTGGGTGGTGTTTCATAGGGCTTTTCTAACTTGGGCAGTGATTTCCCCCTATTTTTCTAACTCACCCTTTTACCACCCTTTGTTTATTTTGTTCTCTATTTTCTCATGGGAAATGTATTGTGGGATTGTCATAACTTCCCGAGCACTCCAAGTCTTTTAATTTGATGGATGACAATTTGTACCCAAAGTTTGTGAACTAGCTGAAAAGACTGCCAATTAGAGCTTCAAAGTTTTCAAGTTTGGGGAGGATTTTTAGTGTTTTCTAAAACCATCGATGGTGTTTTACTTAGTTTCGTGAACCTCTCATTTTACTGCCTCAAGAAAATTGTTCAAAAGGAACTAAAGGAATGTCAATGTAGTTTGATTTTGTTAAGGTGCATTTCAGTTTCAAGAAATGAACCCATTTATGCAGAGAAATGAATACAAATGGATGCCATCAAAGATACAAAAAATGAAATTAAAAGATGGAATTATTCAAGAGAATCCAAACACAAGAATATCAAAATACTATAATTTTATTATATATCGGTGGCATTACAATTTTTTTTGTTCGATTACAAAAATGGGAGCATTAAAATGAAATTTTTCATATACATAGAACAAACATAAGCATGCTTATTCCTTCCACCACCACCTAGAGATGCTTTATCTAAGCTGGTGACAACAAATTCTTATGGGATTGCAAGAATTAGGAAAACAAACCCATATCATTCCTCACCAGCCCTACACAGATGAAGGTTACAACTTCTTCAACTGCTTCATTTTAGGTTGTGGTCGCAATGAATATGGTGTCACCAACAAGTCCACTCCATGGGTAGTTACTGAGCCCAATGATTTCCATGTTCACTTTGTGAAGGAATTCAAGTCTAACTAGGTGCTTTTCTACCCTCATTCCCCAGTCTTGATGCCTAGAGGTACGAAATTGTACACAAAATTCTCAAGAAGCATGGCATTGTGTACATGAACCCGATTCAAGAATGCTTCTCCTAGTATGTTCTGCAACACCTCTTCTTCTATTTCACTCTGGACAATGAAGATCTCTCTTAGCTGGTTGGATAGCCACCTAAAGAGGGGATTGCACTCAATTTCCTCAATGACAATAAATTCATTCATGGACACTACATCACTCTGAGCACTCACCATTTTGGATACTTCCAGATGGTGAAGTGTGGCTGTGTCCATTGAATTTATAAAAAGTTGGCAAGACATTCAAACTAGTTTTATTTGACTGATTAGATGATAGGATGGTGGTGCGGTTGAAATTAACTGCTAATGTGACCAAGATCCAATTGATGTTCCCAATTGATCTTTCAGATGGATAGTTTGCACGTGCGAATCCATTGCACCTCTTGAATAACTATTTAATGTGTGGTTTGTAAAGCATGTTAACTACACAAGAATTGATAGCCATGGGGAAGAAATTAAAACAAGAAAATTTCAATGATCGCATAAGGGTATATCATTGGCAATGTAATCATTCTGGTCATTAATTATTTTTCATCTATTGATTTTTTAGGGTACACTTAAATGACAAGAAAATGTTGCTATGTTTAGTAACTGGTTAGTAACTATCAAAGATAGGAAAAGAGACCCCTATATTTGGGTAGATAACGATTAAGAGAGGGTTCAAATTCTCTAGAGTGCACTTTGTTGTAAGAGAGGAAAAACTTTATTCTGGTTTAATTTGATTCATGTTGCAATAATTCGTAACTTGTGAATTTTGAGTCTTGAATGTGATGTCGATCATACTAATATGTGAGTGGTGTGCGTATTTAGAGCATGTTTTCTATGAGAAATATACTCTAGAGCATTTAGTTCATTTATTGAAACTGTGAATCCTTTTCCTTTTTAATGATCATTCGCCATTCTAGTCTTTGTGCTAGTTGGTTAATGGATTTCTTGAAGTTTATTTCGTATTAGTATCATTTATATGAGCTGATATTTGTCACCTTTACTGCTTTCTTGTCAAAAGCATATTAATTATTGCAAACGCCTAAAAATGTCTCGATGGATCACACTGGCTAATTAACATTGCTTCATTTTCAAACCCATCCTCTTTTCACTTAATTAATTAAATTCGCCTAGCTATTTAATTAATGATGTCATTTGCATCTATTAACCTAATTAATCTAATTGGGTTAATTCATCCCCTTTCATGCTAACATTTTGTCTTATTAAATTAAATACATCAAGTTATTTAATTTAAATCCTTAAAGTCCTCTTATTTAATTAAATAACCCTAAGTTATTTAATTGAATGTCATCACCTTTCCCTTTTCATTAAATCACTTTATTTAATGAATATCATCTAATTCCCCTTATTTCACATAATTAAAAATTTGTTTTAATTATCAATTACTAATTAAATCTAGTCCCCCCAACTTACAAGGGAATATTCCAAGGGAATAAATTCCTCCTTTGCACATTCTTCCAAAAGGGATTATTCCCATGGAATATTCCTTCCCCTCTTGCACATTAAAACTATGTTTTAATTTGCTAAATATCTATTTTCCTCACCCATGAGGATATTCTAAGGAATATTCTTCCTTTTAAAAAACTCACAAGACTTCATGTGCAAGTTAACTTACAAGACTTCATGTGCAAGTTAACTTACAAGGCTTCTTGTGCAAGTCTTGTAAGTGTGTTTGTTTGGATTAATGTAAGCCCTTGATTAAATATCATATTTCATTTTCAACCCTTGATGAGAATCCATGATCCATGCCTCCATCTTCTTTCCTTTTTGACCATTGATTAGTTTTTTCAATCTTAACCCTTCATTTCTCATTTGCTTTCCTATAAATAAAGTACTATTTGGAGACAAATGGATCCATATTTTAACATCAAACTTATGTTGTTAAAATCAATTGCATTTGCACTCACATTTAACCTCATTTTAGCTTATTTTAATTGCATCATATTAACTTAGCTTCCATTAATGGCTTCCATGATAACATAAATGCATCGATTTAGTATTGTGTAATTAGGGTTTGAATCTTTTTTAGCTTAAACTTCATTTAGATTAGTTTTGCATATACCCATATCAATAATCTTAGCATACACCATGTTAAAATAGCTTGCATCATGTTCATTTAGCTTTAAATCATGTTTTATCACACATCTTTTATCAATTTCATCGATTCTCTTTAATAGAATCGATCAAAACAAGCTCATTATCCAAGGGATTGGGAAAGGGTCGTCATTCCACATCAATGTGACACCACTCCCCCAATAGGATAAGTTTCAATGTCTTAGATTAGAGGTTTGTCAAGCTTTCATGATTTAAAATGTTAGTTTTAATGGCTTCTTTGTCTTTGTTTACAGTGAACATGATCTTATTGGGATTGATACTTAGTGGGTTAAATATGCCTCGAATTTATATGCATCGGGTGTAGTTAACCTATAAAATGTCATCAGTCACATTTTTGTGCTAGAAAGGTAAACTTTAATGTTTTGAGTGTTTTTTGGAGAAATTTCGCTTGAAACCTGTCACTTTTTTTAGTCATAGAAAATTGGGCGAATTAAAGCTTGAAAAATGACTATCTGGGCTTTTTAGATCTCAGAACTCAGTTTTATCAAGAATTGAAAAAGATATCGAATTTTTAATTTTGTTGTGTTTTTTAAAAATTTGTGTTTAATCTCTTAAATGCATGTTTTTCTTTTATTTTTAATAAATTATGTGTGATTAATCTTGCAGAAAGGTTGTTGGGTTTTGAAGATCTCATGTTTAGCTTTCCAAAAAACTTTATGATTTCAAAATTGATCAAGATTTGAGAAAGTTGTCATCATCTCAAGTTGTTATAATCATGTTTTTTAAATTTTTTGGGTTTAATCTCTTAAATGCATGATTTTCTTTCATATTTAATAAATTCTATATGATTAATATTGTAGAAAGGTTGTAGGGTTTTGAAGATCTCATGTTTAGTTTTCAAAAACATTTTACGCTTTCAAAATTGATCAAGATTTGAGAAAGTTGTCGTTATCTCAAGTTGTTATAATATAATTTTCTAAAAATGTTTCTCAACACTTAAAGGATAAAATGAATTAGCTTTCAAAGTTGGATAAAATTGAACCAAACAACCTCACATTTGCTTTAAATTTTGACACGTGCTTTGAATTTTTGGCTTTATCTGATCACTAACATGCCTCTAACTTCTTGTTTTGGTTTCTAGAATAATTAGGTTTTGCAGGTTTGGACAATACAACTTGAAGAAAAGAAGCATAATATTATCATTTGAACTATAATTGTAACAAGTGTTGCTACACTTTTGGGGAAATTATAACCCATTTATGATGCTTTTTATTTCATGCTTTAGGACCACACCAACTTTCAATTAGGTTTTAAAATGAATGTTCAAATTGGTCAAAATTGAACCCTCACATCATTTTTCTTGTTGGATTAAAATTGAACAAGAAAAACTCACACTCAATTTGGTGCTTAAAATGAACTTACCTTTGCTTTGAGGGTTAAAATTAACAAGTGGTTTCCATGTCTTGTGGTTTGCATTTTCATCATTGAATGTGTATGCTCTTCTCTCGCACCACTTAGCAATCTTGAGAATCAAAATTATTCCTTTGAAATTTTTGTATAACCACCCACATATTTCAATTTGGATTTAAAATGAACCCCATGCTAGTGTGATGAAAATGTGTTGTGTCTACTCTCTCCTTGCTTCATGCGATTTGGGAGATTGAACAACAAACGTACTTCCTTGCTTTTGTATACCTTTAGAGGTTATGCCTCCTCACTTTGAAAGGAGGGAATGGTAACGAGCTAAAGCCAGGCTCTTTCGAATCTCTATATAAAAATGCGAACTTGTGACGAAAGTCATAAACAACAAGTGCGAATGTGTCTTACCGACAAGTGCCACCCTTAGTTTCTGCATGACACATCAAAATTATTTCTTAGAAAGGGACTGGGAGGCCTCTTGATTGAAATAATCTTGAGCTAATATTGTTGTGTGTATGACCACCTTAAGTGAAAGTCCTTACTAAGAACCAATTATTTAGAAGCCAAAAACCTTTATGCTTTTTGGTGTAGGAACGATTGTTCTGAAGTCACCCCACATTTTACTATTCATTGTTGAAATAGAAAAATCATTAGGATCTTCAGATCTACAGGATTCCAAATTTGGTGGTCCCAAGAAGTGTGTGTCATGGAGGGGAGCCAGTGTTACCAAATCTCTAGCTATTCACATTGTCTTAGTATTTGGAGAAATCTAAATGGGGATTCAACAAGTAGTATCTTTTGAACCTAGGTTGTAAATTCTTGTGAGTTAGTTTAATACTTTTCTTGGTTAAAAAAAAATTAAAAACAAACATCAACAGAGTCTTTTCAAAATTTCAAACCCTTCGGTCTTGTTGGAAAAACAAGGATAGACAACTGAGAGAGGGGGGTGAATCAGTTGTTTCCAAAATCAAACTCATTCAAAATTAAACAACCTTAAATCTCAAATCTGGTAATTAACAGTGCAAGCATAAATAAATAACACATTAGAGACACATTAACACCAAGATTTTATATGTGGAAACCCTATTAGGGGAAAAACCATGGTGGATGTTAGTCCACAAGATTATACCCTATTAGAAGTATAATGAAGAATAAAAGAGGAATGCACTTGTATTTAGACACACTGCCTAGAGCACACTACTTAGAGGAAGGCTCATTGCATTACATAAAATAATCAGATTTAATCCATCTGATGAAGTTGAATTGAGAAAATAGCTTCTACAAAAGCTTAATTATAGTTCCGGTTAGGCACACAAAAAATTCTACACACTCTTCCACACTCTACTCAAACTTCTTCACACTCTACTCTACTCTTGAATGATTTGACCTTTATTCGCACATCTAAATCTCTTGCACACACTAAGCATTACCTCTAAATGAGGAAAACAATCACTTATATGTATCCGCTACATGGATTTACATCCACTATTCAGTCAGCCTCAAATAAAGAATAAATTACAACTGTCGGCCTCAAAACATGAATAAATCTTAATGCACACCAACACAAGTCGGTCACAACATAGTGAGGACCTGAAAAAACACCTTAGAACATGCCAAACAATAAAAGATTAATCTTCATGGATCTGCAACACGCTACCACCATCATGTCGGCCAAGAACATGAAAACTCGAGCGCACATTGGAAAAATGTTCGATCATGAACACTCCGATCAATACAAACATACAACAAAGATAGAGTATGATTTAGACTCATCCATGAATGTCATAGATACATGCACACCAACTGAAATTACCATAATTTCATCCTCTTCATCCAAGAACACCATCTACATTAACTAAATAACTATAGGAACACAAATCTTCATAACTTCCACAAATCTTGATGCGAACCTCTGAAAATTTTGTAAAACATACTAGAAAAATTCAACAAAAAACCCTTTGAAGCGTAGCTTCATATCTTCAACATACAAAAATTTCCAACATTCTGAAATTTCCTCGACATATACAGCCTTAAGCATCATAAATACTAATAGTGTTGATATCAATGACAACCAAATATTAGCAATGCAACCACAACATCCAACAATCTCCCCCTTTTGCATTGATGGAAACACATGATGTGAATAATAGTGCCACCAACCCAACTAGCTCTTCTCCAACAATATCCCCCTGAGATTGTGCTCTCTTTTCCTATTTCCTTCTTCTCCCATGTTTTTCACATTGCTCTTCTCTCCCCCTTTGACATCAATGGAAAATGTACACATTCTCTGATCACATATTTGAATCATCTAACTACTCCCCCTGAGTAGCAACCACCACAACATCAATCTAGAATAAGATATGGCTATGAATTCACGGATTGATGCAAAGAACTGCATCTTAGTTCTAATGAGGAGGGGAAATCACCCCTAACTTGTCTCTAAGATACTCAAAAGTATCCTTAGACAACTACTTAGTAAAGATGTTTGCAATTTGTTCCTTGGTAGGTATATACTCCACTCTAACTTCTTTTTCACTTACTTTATCTCTCAAGAAGTCATATTTGATGGATATATGCTCTGTCTTTGAATGCAACACATGATTGTTGGAAATATTAATGGCACTTTGAATTTTCACAGAATATGGAAATGGGTTCTTCATACTCAATTCAGACATCTCTCAACATTTGCTTCATCCACAATACTTGGGTACAACTGTTTGTAGTAGCAATATATTCTACCTCAGCAGTGGACAATGAAACAAAATTCTTCTTTTTTCTTAGCCAAGATACCAATTTCTTCCCTAAGAAGAATGCACGTCCACTAGTACTCTTCCTATGATCCACATCTCCTGCCCAATCAACATTAGTGAAAGAACTTAGGATAAGATCATCATTCCTAGGATACTAAAGACCAAGATCAACTGTCCCTTTCAGGTATCTAAAAATTATTTTCACAGTAGTCACATGAGACTCTTTAGGATCAACTTGAAATATAGAAACCATGCATACAACATTCATTATATTTGGCCTGGTCTGAGTCAAATAGAGTAATCCACCAATCATTGACTTGTATCTTGTCTAATTCTCTTTAGGATACTCATCATTCTGTGTAAGTTTACATCCGGTTATCATAGGTGTACCAACTGGCTTTGAATCTTCCATGCCAAACTTTTTCAGTAGCTCTTTCACATACTTAGACTGAGATATGAAAATTCCATCATCTAACTGAGTGATTTGCAGTCCTAAAAATAATTTCAACTCTCCTATCATTGACATTTCAAACTCACTTTTCATTTCATCAGCAAACTTCATACACAAATCATCATCACCTTCAATAATAATTTCATCAACAAAGACTTGAATGATCAATTCTTTATTCTGATCCAACTTGAAATACAGATTGTGGTTAGTAGGACCTTTATTGAATCCAAGCTTCAATAAGTATTTATCCAATCTAGCCTACCAAGCTCTAGGATCTTGCTTAAGTCCATATAGAGCTTTCTTCAATCGACATACCATGCCCTTTTCATCAGTCAATTGAAATCCATCTAGTTGTTCAACATAGACTTCTTCTTCTAGCTCACCATTTAGAAATGCTAACTTTACATCCATTTGATAGACTTTATAATTCTTGAAAGTAGCATAAGCAAGAAATAATCTTATAGCTTCAATTCTAGCAATAGGGGCAAAAGTTTCTTCAAAATCAATACCTTCCATCTGTGAGTACCCTTTGCAAACCAGTCTTGCTTTGTTTCTGACCAGTTCACCTTGCTCATTCAGCTTATTTCAAAACACCCACTTGGTTCCAATCACATTTTTGTTCTAAGGTCTGGGAATAAGATCCCATGTATCATTTTTCTTTATTTGCATTAGTTCTTCTTTCATGGCTTCCATCCAATGTTCATCTTTGCATGCTTCATTAATATTGCTAGGCTCAACTTTGGAAATTAGAAATTACTCTTCCAAAATTCTTCTTCTAGTTTGCACACCTTTGCTCTTATATCCTATGATCTGACTGTCAGAGTGATTTCACCTTACATATTTGGGAGTTTTAGTATTTTCTCTGAATTCTTGTTCTTGTGTTTTGTCTTCTGCACTTTTGCTAGTCTCTGCCTCTTGATTCCCTTGGTTCATCGAAACAATTTGAAGTTGATTATGTGTCTGAACATTATTTCCATTGTTAGTATTATCATGTTGATCATCTGAATTATATCCACTACATCTGGATGGTCTAACAATATCTTCATCAACTTTGACATTTGCACTTTCAACCATTTTCTTTTACCTCTTGTTAGAACACCGGTAAGATTTACTTTTAGTAGAGTAACCCAAAAATATTCCTTCATCACTTCTAGCATCAAACTTGCCTATATCATCATCTCTCTTGATGTAACATTTTCTTCCATTTTTTTTGAAATACTTGATAGTAGGCTTATAACCAAACCATAGCTCAAAAGGTGTCTTACCAGAATTACTATTGACATTCACCCTATTAATGGTGTACACAACAGTACTTACAACTTCTCTCTAGTGGAAATGAGGAACAGTTACTTCCAGCATCATGGTTCTAGTAGTGTCTAGAATGGTTACGTTCCTTCTTTCAACAAAACCATTTTGTTGAGGGGTTCGGGGAGCAGATAATTATCTTTGGATTCCATGCTCTTCACAGAAAGAATTGAATTCTTGGGAAGTGAATTCACCACCTCTATTTGACCTTAGACACTTGATCTTTTGACCTATCTCATTCTCTGCCATAACTTTGAAACTTTTGAACTTTTCTAATGCTTCATGTTTTTCTCTTAAGAAAGCAACACATATCATTCTAGAATAATCATCAATGAGCAACATAAAATACCTTTCACCTTGTAGACTTCTGATTCTGGATGGACCACATAGATCAGTATGTATCAAATACAATACTCCATTAGATCTATATTGTTTGTTCTGAAAGGAATTTCTTGTCTGCTTTCCCATCTAACATTCCTTGCACATAGTGTTAGTAGGCTTCACTAACTTAGGAAGATCTCTAACTGCTTGAGTAGTACTTATATTGATAATGTTATCAAAGTTCACATGGCACAACCTTCTATTCCATAACCAACTTACATCAATCTGAGTAATTAAAAAAACTTCTCTAGCAGCACTCAAATGAAAGATATTACCTTTTGTCTTTGTACCTGAAGCAATCATATTTCCAGAACTTCCCCTTATTTTTCACTTACCATCCTTGAATTTCAGATTGTAACCCTTGTCTACCATCTATCCAACACTTAACAAGTTATGCTTTAAGCCTTCTACATAAAGAACATCATCAGTATTGTGCTTACCACCAAAAGAAATAGTGCCTTTGTCATGAATCACACCAGAAGTGTTGTCTCCAAATCTTACAACAACACCATCATAGTATTCCAAGATTACAAACTTGTTTTTGTCACCAGTCATATGATGTGAGTATCCATTGTCAATTACCCACTTATCCTTTTCTTCAATTTTTTTTGCAAGAGATTTCTCAACATTCACATTACTAGTAGATTCAATGGACACCTGACCATTTTATTTGATAGCAATAAATACCCATTCATCTTCATTTCCAATTTCTATATTAGATTCTTCATTAGTTACACCTTCAACATAGTAGCATTTTCTTTGAAATCTAGTCTTCTCAGGTTTATTCTTTGAAACTCTTTCAGGACATCTAGATGCAAAATGACCTATTTTACTGCAAGAAAAACATTTAATAGGTAACTTTCCTTTGTACTTTCCATGACCTCTGGCTTCTCTTTTCATAATCAGTGCTTCCAGTTCTTCTAATTCTTTTTCTTTTTCTTCATCTTCAATCTTTTTCATCTCATCTTCATATTTGAATGTCCTTTAGGAACTCTCACCTGGATTGTATCTCTGTTGGCTTTTTTTGGATACTGTAGCTTTGAATATAGATTCAGTCTTAAGAGCAGATTCACCAAATTCACTTAACTCAAATGCAACAAGTTTTCCAATTAACATATCTCTTGTAATATTTGTCATTGTCCCGAGTTCATCAATAGCACGAGCTTTTGTTTTGTAGGAGGGAGGCACAAATCTAAGTATCTTAGCCACAATTTCTTCTTCATCCAAGGTTCCAAAAACACATCTAATGCTCATCACCAATTCGTTTATCTTTTGAGAAAAAGAGAGGATGTTCTCATCTTCGCTCATCTTCATGTCTTCCCACTTGCCTTTTAAACTTTGTAGCTTAGCACTTTTCACTAGCGAATCTCCTTCATACAATGTTTCCAACTTTTTCCAGATCTAATATGCAGTCTTCAATCCTCACATTTTTCATCTTTGAATCTGTCAAAGAACTCAAAAAATATTCAATAGCCCTGGTATTAGCTTATGCTTGCTTGATCTCATCTTCAAAGGACAAACCATTCTGAGGAATAGTATATGCATTCTGTATGATCATCTAGAAAGGTTCTCTAATGCACTTCAAATGACACTCCATTCTGAATTTCCATAAAGAGTAGTTTGTACCATCAAATCTAGGACTATCTTTCTTGTATGATTCCATCTCGGATCACCTCAAGCTATTAGGATTCTTTAGAGGAACTAGCTCTGATACCAATTGTTGGCAAAATAAGGATAGACAACTGAGAGGGGGGGTGAATTAGTTGTTTCCAAAATAAATCTCATTCAACATTAAACAACCTTAGATCTCAGATCTGATAATTAACAATGCAAGCATAAATCAATAAGACATCAGAGACACATGAACACCAAGATTTTATATGTGGAAACCTTGTTAGGGGAAAACCAAAGTGGATGTTAGTCCACAAGATTATACCATGTTAGAAGTATAATGAAGAATAAAAGAGGAATACACTTGCATTCAGGCACACTTCCTAGAGAACACTACTCAGAGGAAGGCTTGTTGCCTTACATAAAATAATCAGATTAAATCCATCTGATGAAATTGAACTGAGAAAATAGCTTTTACAAAAGCCTAATTACAGTTTCGGTTAGGCACACAAAAACTTCTACACACTCTTCCACACTCTGCTCAAACTTCTTCACACTCTTCTTTTCTCTTGAATGATTTGACCTTTATTCGCACATGTACATCTCTTTCACACATTGAGAATTACCTCTAAATGAGGAAAACAATCACTTATATATATTCGCTACACAAATTTACATCCACTATTCAGTCGACCTCAAATAAAGAATAAATTACAATCGTCGGCCTCAAAACATGAATAAATTTTAATATGCACCCTTACAAGTCGGTCACAACATAGTGAGGACCCAAAAAAACACCTTAGAACATGCCAAATAATAAAATATTGATCTTCATGTATCCACAAACCAGTACCACCATCATGTCGGCCAAGAACATGAAAACTTGAGCACACATTGTAAAAATCTTTGATCACAAACACTCCGATCAATGCGAATGTACAACAAGGATAAAGTACAATCTAGACTCATCCATGAACGTCACAGATACATGCGCAATAATTGAAATTACCAGAATTTCATCCTCTTCATCCAAGAACACGATCTACATAAACTGAATAACTGTAGGAACACAGATCTTCATAATTTCTACAAATCTTGATGCGAACCTCTGAAACGTTCAAACAACATAGTAGAAATTTTTAGCAACAAACCCTTTGAAGCGCACCTTTAGATCTTCAACGTTTAAAACTTTCCAACATTCTGACCTTCTTAGCTTCAATGGTTGCCTACAATATTATTTTTTATAATTTTCTCAATATCCTCGACATATACAACCTTAAGCATCATAAATACTAATAGTGTTGACATCAATGACAACCACATATCAGCAATGCAACCACAACATCCAACAGGTCTAAGGATGGATACCCTTTGAAATAACCTTGATATTAATGCTTGTTCTAAGGATTTATTCTTAGAGACTTCTAAATATTTTGGTTTACATCTCAATCCATACTTCCCAAAGTAAACATAGGTAACTATGCCCTTAACTTCATCCTTTTAACAAAATGAACCTTGGTGAAATTTATGATGTTTTTGACATAGAAATTTAGTTTGAAACTTAATCAGGACAAGTGTTTGTGGTAAAAAGAAACTAATTTAAGCAATATAAATTAACAAATTGAACCCCACATGACCATTTGGCGTCCGATCATTCTGGTGGAACAACCAAACCTTACGCCTGTTATCATATAAGGAAAACAATGCAAAACATTTAGTCCAAATTCTATTGTCAAAATCATTGGGTCCTATTTCCAAAATCATTTGAGTTATATTTTACCAAAATCATTGAGTCCTTAGGGTTTGATCACTTTAGAGGTATAGCATATTTCTCACTACCTTGGTCTTGGAAAACAAAAGTTCATTCTAAGCCAACATTGGGTCAAACATCTCATCCATCCTTCATCATATTTCATCCTTCACTTCAACAAACTTTGAAATTTTTTGAACACACCAACACTTCGGACTTAGACATCTATCAATATGAACCCTAACTTAGCTACTTTGTATGTGAAATGAATCCTTTTCGATGCATTTAGTTAAGTTAATTATCATTTGTGGACTAGTTTATCTTGAAGGTCACAAGTCTACCTTAAAGATTCACAAGTTCATTAACATCTTTTAATCTAGAAATATCAAAAAATCAAACTTCTAGTCAAAAGTGTTGCCACAAAATGTTTGCAAAAATCACTCTCCATATCATTCACCCTTTTCATCACCCACTCAAATAATTGGTCCAAAACACCTTAGAGGTTCACTTTTGAAACAAGGTTAAAACACAAGAAAAAAATGGGATGTAAACTCGATTCATACATCATGAGTGATCTAAATCAACCAAACTATCAAAACCTTATATTACCAATTGATTATCAAAACTCACATTTATACAATCCACACATGGGATCATTATATCCTACAAACCTCAATACTACAACAAATTTGAGTATACCCAATCTAAATTTTGGAACACCTTTCCCTATGGTAGATCTAAATCAAAGTCAAAACCTACAAATATATCAACCAAACAATCAATACATGATTCTTCAACAAAACAATAGTATCCCATCAAATGAATACATGCCAAATGTGAATATACCAAATACAAATTTATCAAACATGAACATATCAAATCCACACTTGGTGAACTATGGGATAGATACATTTTCAAATCACACCAATGTTGTTTAAAATCCAAACAACATACTAGCAACTCAATGTATTGATCCAAATCAAGGTAACACCATGCAAAATCAAGGTTACCTAGATCAAAGAAATGTGTTTCCCAACCACAAAATTTTCAATGCCAACCTATGATGCAAAATCTAAACATCATCCCAAATCATAACATGGTCCAAAATAAATTTGTGCATGAATCCATACAAATACCACAAGAGTATATTCCAAATATGCTTGACCAACAACCAAATCCACTACACCAAGGGAATCAAAATTAGAATCAAAATTTAGATCAAATTATGCGAAATCAAATTGACATACTTAGAAATTTTTTTGATTCATATCACCAAGAGACATATCCACCCCAAAATCGACACACTCCCCCATTGGTTAAACCATGCCATCAAAACATTGAGTTGTGTCTGCAACCACATCAAGAACAATGTCTTCAATATAAAGAAGTTGGATATCAAAATCAACAACCTCAACAACAAGATCAATCACCACATCTCCAAGATGAATCACAACTAGATAAATCTCAATAAGAACAAACCTCATAAGATAAAAAATGTGAATACACTCCTTTAGGGGAGCCAATTGAATCAACAATAAACATGTTAGTCCATGCTAAACTTATCAAACTTTGAGAATCATTAAATGGGTGTGAAATTAGCATCAAGCTCCCATGGGATGATGATAATTCTTGTTGTGAATACCATAGCACAAAATGTCACGAAATGTCAGATTGTATCAAACTCAAAGAACTCATCCAAAACCTTCTTGATCAAGAAAAATAACTGTTGAAGAAAATGATCAAGATTCAACCATTAATGATGTTAGTGACAATCTCTCCACCACAATGATTGAAAAAAATGATCAAGATCTATCCATCAATGAGCACCTTGAAGATGATTCTACCACATCCAACAATCAAATCAACATACATCAAGAGTCATTTTTTATCATGATCAAGACCCATCAACAATATTCAACGACGATCCATTTCAAAAAGCATTAACATCATTTGATCCTAGATTCCTATGATTGAAAACATTGACAATATTATCACCACCATGTTTGAGGAAAAAAATCAATATTGATTTTCCAATGATCATGTTGACAATGTCTCTACATCACCCAACGGGTTAGAGGACATATCTCAAGAATTTATTTTAAAGCATGATCAACATATTTCAAAAAAATCTAGCAATGGTCCTTTCCAAGATATATTGACATCCTTTGACCTTATAGTTGTAGATATTGAGGGAATCCTCAACTCAACACTTGATCAAAATCCAATCAAAGCTCAAGAAAATATTGAGCCACTTCCCATGCCTAATGAAGACATTCAAGAACCCTTTGCAAACATTCCATCCTTTGAAATTGATCCATGTCAAGAACATGAACCAAATCATATTAAAGATAACACCACATTGAATCAAGATCAAGGATCCATATCTCCAAGATACTACCATGATCTAATGGGTATTCTCCATTCCATACAAGATGTCAAAAATAATGATCATATCCATATATCACATACTCCTCCATCTACCCATGAGATGCTAACTCCTAATGGACATGTAGATAATTTTCATCCAAAACAAGAGTCTCATACTCTTGATGTCATTACCAACCTAAACAAGAGTCTCCTACTCTTAATATCTTTACACATAATCAAGGCATAGAAATATCAAAAATTGATCATGAAGAAGACCTGTGCATGGATGGTGAATCAGAAACATTCTTTGAAGAGAAAGCATAAATGGATCACGAGGAAGACTCCTAAATGGATTGTAAAGCATCAAAAACTTTTGAAGAAGCATCATAATTAGACACATCATCCATACAGATTGAAGAAAGTGAGTATGAGGATACCAATAATTATCAAGAATCAACAAAGTTAAACAATCTTGAAGAACAAGGAAATGGTTTGTCAACAATAGAATCAAAGCATGTTAGTAATAATCCAATAATATTGGGGGAAAATGTATCTAGTGCAAACACCAACATGGGGAGCACAAAGAGTCCTTATGATGAAATAGCTACCAACACTCCAACCATTCATATCATGAATCATCATCCATGCATTTTGTTAGGTCTCAAAAATGCTGGTTGAAAAACCTCAAGAGGCTTCCAAGCTCTTGGTATGTTTTAGGCTAACGAACAAGACCAATTGGTGTAGTTTGAACTTTCTTCTCTTTAGGCTCTGCCAAACCTAGGTGGGTATACCTATGCAAATGAAGCAAACTTAAACTATGTGTTTCCTACTTGAGAAATCTATCCACAATGACAATTGAGAGTGGAGAGATGTAATCCTAATTGGGTATAAATTGTATAAGCAATATCAAGGTGAAATATAATATGTTCAATTAAAAAATGTAAGGTTTTGAAAATAGATTTGATAAGATTAAGTGATGGAATGAGCAAGACTAGTGCCTTGTTGGGTAAATGGAGTCAAATGAAGACCTAGAGTGAATGACTTGTATTGGTTGTAACTCTAGCTATTTGGCACACTTCTATTCGTTTATACCTTGTATAAACGTGCAAGAAAGTGATTGACAAACTCTACTTATGGATCTAACTGACATAGCTAGGTTACTTATGATTTATCAAAGGGATTTAATCTTTTCTTGAAAAAACCAATTGAATAAACCACACACAAAAAAAGATGATACCAAATTGGAGACATAATGCCAATCCTAATTATATGGCTCTTCTTACTTATCCAAATAATATATCCATATTATTGTGTTGATTAAAGGTAAAAAATGGGTTTTGAAGGGGCCCAAAACCCTTTACAAAAGAGCGCAACTAATAAAAAAAGATAACAACATTACGCAACAATCAACCCAACAAAAGCAAACCAACAACCAAAAAATAGCCAAAAGCACTACATATTCTTCAGGATATCAACAGCTTCCATGTCGGTAGCAACCATATTCTATCCATTGTGCATGGTATTAGACACCTCCCTACTAGAGGCCCCAGCCTGAGATTTCATTCTATTCCTAGTTCTGACCCCCGACCCACCAGTTTTTATGTCATCAATCAAAACATTATCTTTAGCAGTATCCTTCTCACCAGCACACCCCACATCCGACAACTTACCCCCAACAATAGTAAGATCAACAAGTCCAGTCTCTTTTCTCTTTTTAGAAGTAATCAAAGGAGAAATCATCATGGCAAAATCCAGAGTGCCTACAAGCCTTGATGCCTCACCACTCTTCATCACCACTTTCCTCATGGCAGAATCCTGAGTGCCCACAAGCTTAGTCACCTCACCACTCTTCATCACCATTTTCCAAATTTTATCAATTTTATCCTCAAGGGATAAGATTCTACCTTCCAAATTATGTTTCAGATTGATGGTTTCCTCTACCACAATATTAGACACAATATTCAAAGACTCCATCAAGTTGTCAATTTGGATTTGAACAACAGGGTCCTCGGCCTTACTAGCCACACCTCTAATCCTAACATTAATCCTATTAATTTCATGAAAAAACCATTTAAAAAGTTTAAAATACATATTAGCATTCTCACAAGCTGAACCCAATGATAGGCTGTCGTTAGGTCCTACTACTTTAGAATATTGAATGTCAATTAGTCAACCGGGTAGTGTCCAAGGCAGTTTGCAGAAGAAGATGATTTGGATAACTCATTTTATATATTTTTTTTCCTTAAACTATTGAAATCAATTCTTAATCTAAGGCCATTAATATGTTTAACTGGAAAACAATTTATTCTAAGAAAAACTGGAAATACTAAACTAAAAAGCATAAGACAACTATTTTAGAAAGCAACACAACTAAACTAGAAAGCATGAAAATAAGCAAACTAAACAACTGATATACTACGAAAGCAGAAAAGTAAGTGAACAAACAATGAAACATTTTAAATAGTAAAGGATTTTATCAACTATGAAAGATGACTCATACCAATGAAAAACAATGGTGCTCCGGAACTTCAGACTCAACTCTTAACAAACTCAATTACCTCCTATTGGACATATATCTAGCTTTAACAAATGAAACAATATAACAGAAAAATACTTATCTATCTAAACTACTTCCCTCGAGTGGCCAACTCGCGGGTTAACACATCATCTTTAAATCACATAAGCTACTAGTTCTGGAGTCTACCCATTATGAACAATCATCATCACTCATAATTCAATAGATTATCAATAGACAAAAATCAGATAACAAAATCAAACAACTCATTCAATAGTATTTGGAAAACCGTGTGAACAACATAATGACACTTCGTCTATCTTATTCATCACTTGTGAAATTACATTATTATAGATAAGTTATAAGTAAATCCTAAATTTAAGATGGCATGGATAGCCATTGAAAAAGTCTTCCTCAACTTAAAACTAACTTTGATGTCTTTAAAGATCATAAACATAAAGAAGGCTCGAGAAGAGCCATAAAGTTTTAACAAAAAAAATTTAAAGAACATGACTAAATTCATGGTGCATCATCCAGGAATCTAGGAGTGGGTTCACAACATTACTCTTGAGGCACGTGCTGGTTAAACTTCTGCAACAACCGCATGATGACCTGTTATTCCCTACAAAAATGCTCAAGTCAACCTATTAAACCTGCATTGGCAAATTTCTTCAATTGATCAAAAGAAAGAAAGTTTGCATAATTTTTCTTTAAAATAAATAATTATTTCTCCTAAAATTTAATAAATTGGCACAGGCTTAGGATTGAGCTAGTAAGAGTAAGCTTTCCAGATTTTATTATGATGAGGTTATTTTTACCTCATCATTTCCTCCACTACCTAATTTTTGGCAGGTCCTCCTACTCCATAGTTAAACCCCTGAGTCTTATTCCATTCCTCATAAATAGTACTGAGATCATGTGTCTCCCTAGCTGATGCATCAAAATTTTTAGGGTTATGAATGAACCCTCTATGAAACATCACACTCTCCCTCCATTCATTGAAAAGTCTGTCATTCTGATCTGTGGAAATATTGAAGGCCAGGGGTGGATTGAGTAGCAAGGGAGGTCTGCATTTCATTCCTATCCATTTTGTCCTCAGAGTCTTCAGGATTTTAACTAAGGCATCTGCCCTTCTGAATGACCACCTGATATTTAGAGGGGAAATAACCTCTCTTTTCTTTAAGTAAGCTGGTAGAGGGGTGAATCTTTCTTCGCAAGCATGCCATGCTTTTCCAATCAACTTCTATCCATTTTCCATGAAATTATCATAACACAGCTTGAGGCTATTGGCATACCTTTCCTTCATCTTATTATTAACAAGGAGAGACAAAAATGTATCTTTGAAACCACCAAGCCATGAATTTGGGGACCTTATTTGGAGACCCACTGTTCTCTCTGCCTGTGAAAACTCTTTTGTCTGATCCTGCCAATGAATTTGATTCCTCATGGTGGAGAGGAATGCCCTTAGTTCTACCTCTCCAACAAAAAAGTTGATAAAGAAATCTGTATGATTTTCTAATAACAAGTCATGCAGAAATAATTCACAAATTAGATCTTGGTCTTTAGGAGTTGACTCTACAAATATTTTAACAAACTCTTTATCATTGGGCTTGTAGGGCTGATCATTATAGATCCTAAAAAATTTCCATCTTAGCCATTGTTCATTCAAAAGCATTGAGTAAATTGTTGATGGTCTTCTACAATTTAGTAAACAGTCCACTAGTTGACATGCATCCTGCTTTCCTTTGTAGGCGCTGTGAAATGATTCCTTCAAGAGCACCAATTCCTTCTTTAACCTATAATTTTCAGCTTGAACATTCCTAAGGAAGTAACACTTTTCCATCCATTTCATTAGCAGAGGTGGAATGCGGACCTGAAACCAATTAGTTATAACCGGTTCAGTCTGAATTTCTTTGGACTCCATTTGAGGTTTTACAATGCATTCCTTCAAGTCCTATTCTAGTTCAGCTACCCTACTAATGGAAGCGTTCAACTCTTCACTTTTTGTTTTCTTGTCCTCCTTGAAAGCTGTGAGCATAAGCACAAAATTTTGTTTTATTCTTTCCGTCTATGCATCTTTGTTTTCAATGTCAACACTATAAGTTTTATTCTTTTGATTCTATTCTTGCATTTACTCTTGTAACTTATGGATTATTGAGTCCTTTTCCTCCAATTGAAGCTTCAAGCCCTGTATTTCTTGATCTCTTTTATTTATTATAGAAATTTGCATGACCAATTCTTCTTTCTACAATTCTCTAAGTTCGTTACCTTTAGACAATTGTCTTTGGAGATCATCAATTTCTACTTTACACTTTTCTAATTCAAGAATGGCAGTACTTGTTTCAATAATTTTATTCACAATGGGTGAAAACATTTCTGGCACACCATCATCCCCCTCAGGTTCTCTTCCCTGAATCTCATCATTGAAGATTTCATGCACATGTGTAGAGTGGGAAGGAAACTCTTCACCTGAATCTTCTTTATTTAGGGGTACCTCCTCTTCAGTGGCAAGCTCTGAAATTTCTATGGGCTTAGGTGGCCGCTTAGGCTTTTTCTTCTGTGAACTTCCCTCCTTACCTTGTATTGGGGTTTCAGAGAATTCAGAAGCTAACTGCTTACTACTTATGAGTGGAGGGAATTCTTGGAAAGTGATGGGTGTTTTATTTTTCCCTTTTTTCTTCTTTCTGGGTTTACTTGTGTCAGAATAAATAATATCAACCTATTTTGGTAGGTTGGGGGTTTTGAATTCATCCCCGAAGAAGTTTGGAAAATCCTTACCAGGAGTGATGGGATTAAGAGCTTCCAGAGTTGGAGAGCCCTTAGGGGAAATTGCTTTGGATGGTGGAATAGCCTTGTGGGATGGTTCCCCTGATTTTATGGTTCTTGTAATTATAGGCTTCCCCATTTTATTTAAAAACTTCTCCCATTTTCCCTCAGGTTTCTGACGAAAGTGGTACTTGCAGATTAGCTAAATTAACCCGTGATGTTTCAAAGGCCCAGTCCCTGTTTTGTACCTTTCTATGGAAGTGTTTAAGGAATCACACAAGAATTTAGGCATGTTAACCCTAAGAGCTGGGTCCTCCTTCCCGTGACGTAAATGGGTCAACATACGAAAGGCAGGTCCTACAACTATAGTTAGCCGACCCTCACAAGTAAAATACTTTATAATCCATGCAATGAAAGTGCCCCAGGATTCTAATATGGAGGTTCTCTGGAACCCTTTATTTTGTCCCCTAGTACTTATTACTACCATTGGGTGTGGGTCTCCCTCTCTAACAAATAATTCAGATAATTTCTGGTACGTAATTTGAGAGGTTTCCTTATTTTTATGCCTGTATTCTCTAATCTAGATAAGCGGGAAATAATTTTGGGACTTACCTTGAAACACTTCCCATGAAGTACCACCTCGCCATTAGTGTAGTTCTCTGCAAAAGAGCTTACCAACTTTTCATTGTAGCTCTCAATTTTTTTGATGAAGTTTAACCACCTTGCTTCCTCGAACAACCTTGAGATATTGCTCAATCCTAACAAATTTTCTACTGAATCCGGCTTTGCCTTTCTTTTACCACCCCCCATTTCCTTATTTCTCACTCTGCAAAAGATCTCAATTACGACACAAATATATTTCGTAGCACTTTTGAAAATATTGCCTCTGAAATCACTTATTTTTCTTATTTGTAGCTTACTCTTCAATGATTTCCAATCTGCATGGAGGCATGCAAAAGGCTTTTCCATACAAGTAGCTGATCGCCGAGTGGCACAAATTTCTAAATTTGGAGTGAAGTTCATGCCAATTAATTATTCTTTATTCGAAAATAACTACCTACTTAAAGCAAAAATTAATACTTGCGTTTTGTGATCATTTTAAGATCTTATACCTTACAGATTTGACATGATGACGTGAAGGCATTGGCTGAGGTGACAGTGGAATTATTATGATATGGGTGCAAAATTCTATGGGTGACGGAGCTATCAATGAGGAGTACGAAATTGGGTGGCTTATTTATGACTAAAGAAAAAATAAAAAGACAGATGTATGAGATATTCTGGCGAAAGAATCGCAAAATTTAAATTTTTGAAAAAGGTGGTTGAAAATGAACGAACAATTTCTGGAGCACGCAATTTGACATCGCGCTCGAAAAAAGTGCATATGTTCCAGAGCATCGGTGTGAGGTGCGACCAAAATGGAAATGAAATGAAGGTTCTAGAGCATTGCCGAAAGATGCAGCCAAAAAGGAATGAAATGTTTCGAAGCATCACTGAAGGATGTAGCTAGAGTGGCAACGAAATGAAAGGTTTTGGAGCATCGCTGAAAGATGCAGTTGAAGCAGCAACAAAATGAAAGGTTCCGAATTATCACTGAAAGATGTAGCCAGAGTAGCAATGGAATGAAAGGTTCTAGAGGATCGCTGAAAGATGCAGCCAGAGCAACAACATAATGAATGGTTCTAGAGCATCGCTAAAAGATGCAGCTAGAGCAGCAATGAAATGAAAGGTTCTGGAGCATCACTGAAAGATGCAACCGAAGCAGCAACAGAATGAAAGGTTCTAGAGCATCATTGAAAGATGCAACCAAAGTAGCAACGAAATGAAAGGTTCTGGAGCATCATTGAAAGATGTAGTCAGAGTAGCAACATAATGAAAGTGGAGTGCCATGGAGAAGAATTGTGGACTTCGAGAGCTTTATACCTTAGTGCAGAAATGCCTCTTCGACTTACAAGTTTTGTAAAAGTTTAGGAGCATCGAGCATGAGGACTGTCAAGTTCTGGAGCATCGGTCATCAGGATTATAATGTTCCGGAGCATGTTTAGAGGGTGCTCTGAAAGTTATTTTCCGTATTGAACAAGTCCTGCAAAATGGAACCAAAATTCGCTAAGTCCAAAAGAAGAAAAAATTAATGAAGGAAAATATCTTGGCATACATGTCCTTTTATTGCACACATTCAATTTATTTTTATTTTTATTTTTGAACAACAACAACATCGTTACCAGATAGACTCTGCCTTGGCAGAGTCAACACATTGGACCTCGCCCTACATTTCCACCATCCTTGAAAATTCCTCCTTATTGATCGGCTTATGGTAGACACGTAGGCGATGACCTAATACTAAGAGGGTGCGTGTGTCTACATCAATTGGTTTCAACTGAACAGTTCCATTTGAAAATACTTTGTCAATCTCATAAGGTCCCAACCAATGAGTCCTAAGCTTTCCCTTATGATCTTTGTATCTTGAATCGAAAAGAAGGGCCCAGTCTCTATTATGAAACTCCCTCTCCTTAATATGTTTGTCGTGCCACACTTTTCGTTGATCTTGATATAGTTCAGTTTGATGGACGACATCTAGGCGAAGCTCATCCAATTCACTTAGTTGCAAAACTCGTTCAACTTGGGCTCGTTTCAAATCTAGGCCTAGTTCCATAGTTGTTCATAGAGTTTGTAGTTCAAACTCAATGGGAAGAAGAGGCTTCTTCCCAGAAACAAGCTCATAGGGGCTGAATCCAGTCGTAGATTTCCAAGTTGTGTTGTATGCCCATACGACATCAGGGAGTTTCCTGGCCCATTCTTTTCTTCCAAAAAAAACTATTTTCGTTAAAGTTTTTTCAAGCTCTCTATTAGTTACTTCTACCTGGCCGTTCGCTTGAGGTTGGTAAGGGGATGAATTCCTATGGCTTACCTGAAAATGGCTGGTAAATGCTAAGAGCACTTTGGACATAAATTGGGGTCCCTGATCAGTGACGATAGTTTGAGGGGCTCCAAATCTAAGGAAGATTCTATTATAGAGGAAGTCCACGACTTGCTATTCCCTAGCTACACGTAAGGCTTCAACTTCAACCCATTTCATCAGGTAGTTAGTGCAAACCAATATGTACTCTTTCCCTTGAGAGGAAGGATCTATGGGTCTAACAAAATCTAAATCCCATTTCTTGAATGCTTCAAGCACTACTTGTGGTAGCAACGACATTTCCAAAGAAGCAGTTGGTCTTCCTACCCTCTGACATTCATCAAAATGATGAGGATAGTTCTTAATGTCTTTATGCATTGAGGGCCAATAGTATCCGAAATCTAAGACTTTATGGGAAGTTCTATTTGCAGAGTAATGCTCTCCCGAAGCATCATCATGACAGGCCCTTAGAATGTTGTAGGTTTCATCCACTCTCACACATCTTCTTAGGATCATATCAGGCCCACAATGAAATAGAATTTCATTAATCCACTTGAACGAGGCACTTTCCTTGATTAGACGCTTCTTTTGCTTAGTCGTGAATCTAGGGAGTACCTCTGAAGTAGCTAAATAGTTAGCGATATCTGCAAACCAAGGAGATTTTCTAGAAACTGCAAACAAATTTTCATCTGGGAAATCATCCTGTACATGAGTACTATCACCTTCTTCATGTTTGATCCATGACAGAAAATATGCTACCACATTATATTTCCTTGGTTTATCAAGAATCATGGCATTAAACTCATGAAGGAGCAATAACCATCTCATAATTCGACCATTAACTATGGGTTTATTCATTAGGTACTTCATAGCTGAGTGGTTTGTACTGTAACCTTATACCTTGTAATGTAGTGGTGGAATTTTTTTATGGCATGAACAACAACCAAGAATTCCTTTTTTGTTGTTGTATAGTTCCTTATAGTTCCTTTCTGCAAGAGTAAGATTTTTATTGATGAAATATATAGCATACTTTCCCTCGTTCTCATCTTCTTGTCCCAAAACTACACCAATAGTATCATTAGAAGCATCTGCATAGATATAGAAGGGAATATTCCAATTTGTCCTCGCAGAATGGGAGCAGAGACAAGCTTTTCCTTTATGGTTTCAAATGATAGCTGACACTCAGGTGTTCAAACAAATTCTACCTCTTTCTATAAAGGAGAAAACATAGGAGCTACAATTTCACTGAAGCCTTCAGTGAACCTTCAGTAGTAACCAGCATGTCCAAGAAAACTTTGAACATCTGTCTGAGTTTGAGGGATAGTCAACTGTTGGATGACTTCAATTTTCTTAGGGTCGACCTTTATTCCCTCAGAGGAAATATGATGACCCAAGACTATTCCTTGTTCCACCATTATTAAACATTTTTCATGGCTAAGGGATAGTCTATTTTCCTCACAAACTTGAAGAACTCGATGTAGGTTGTAAAGAGCTTCGTCATATGTTGACCCATAGACTGTAAAATTGTCCATGTAGACCTTGACACAATCATTAATGAGAGTGGAAAATATGGAAAGAACGACTCTCTGGAAGGCCACTGGAGCGTTGCATAGTCCAAAAGGAAGCACTCTATATGCAAACGTGCCCCATGGGCAGGTAAACGTGGTTTTATCCTAGTCTTCTGAGCAACCTGTATCTGATTGTAACCACTAAATCCATCAAGAAAGGAGAAATATTTCCTCCCAGCCAAGTTGTCCAGAACCTGATCAACAAATGGTAGGAGAAAATAATCTCTATAAGTGGCTTTGTTGAGTTCTCGATAATCTACACAGATTCTCCACTTCCCATTTTTCTTCGAGACTACCACCATAGGTGATAACCACTTACTATCAGATATTGGATAAATAAATCTAGCACCAAGGAGTTTCTCAATCTCAATTTTGACCAAATCCTTTAATGCAGGATTGTGTCTACTCTGCAGTTGGCAAACAGGCCTTATAATAATGTCAGTGTAAATGTGATGAGTACAAACATTTGGGTGAATTCCCCTTATGTCCATATAATCCCAAGAAAAATATTTAGACTTTTGTACCAACACATTAAACAACTTATCCTCTTGAATTTATGTCAGCTAGCTATTGATATTTAATGTTTTTCCTAGGAATAGCATTATAAATTTTGTTCCAAGATGGACCGAGGTGATAGTATACATAGGTCACAACAATGTGTTGAGAGGACAACTATCAGGTATAAGCCGGTAAAAGCTCATGACGTCTTCAAAGAAATGACTTGTTCTAGGAATCATATTTGCTAAGGGACAAGGCATTCTCACTGTAGCATAACTATGCTCCATTCCACTTATATCAATTGGTTGCTCAAAAATCCTTGGAGCATCCATCATTTCTTCCTCATTCGGGGTTATAGCATGTCATGCAATGTCACTTACTAACTCTTCTTCTAGTTCTTCCCCATGTTGTTTAATTACTACCATGGCTAGGGAGGCTAAACTGTCTGAACCATTGGTTTCCTCAAGTTCATCAACCCAATTTTTTTTATGCTCAGTAGGCTTAGTAGGGGGATATAAGAACAAATGTTTACTATCTTGACCATGCAAAATGGTCATTCCCCCTTCCCTACAATCAATCTTAGCAGCAATCGTGGCCAACCAAGGTCATCCAAGAATTATAGGATAGCTATCCTTAGGTGTAAGCGACTGGATTACCTGGAAGTCGACTGGATATTCCCATCCATCAACTTTGACAAGGATGTTTTTAATTATGCCCTTAGGGATGGCTATATATTGATTTTCCATTTGTAAGATTGTGGCTGTAGGATGTAAATCAGTTAAACCTAACTTTTCCATTACATCCATAGTCATCACGTTAATAGCTCCCCCTAGATACACTAGTGCATTTGGTATTGCTACCTCGTTGATTGTAACGGTTATAAGTGGACTCCTAGGATCATCATATTTTAGAGCGATAGTCTTTCCAGATATAAAATTAGCTAAATAACCATCAATATGAACGGTATTTATCTTTTTTGGCTTCCTACCTGGTGTTTTGATACATAGTTGTTTGATTAACTGGTTTAATTGAAGAAAGCAATAAAGGAACTTAAATTTGCAACTGGTTAATCTTCTGAATTAACATAGTTTCTGTAGCCAAGGATACTTCCGGAGTATCTTCCAAAGTTATGGAATTTAAACGTTATGGATATAGTGCCATCCTTTTCTCCTTTGGAACAAGATCCTCCTTATGTTGACTTAAGGACTGACCTTCCTCCCCCTGAGACAATTCAAGAACCCCTACTATTGAAAAAGGATCTTTGTCTTTGGGAGTGGTATCCTGATTAGAGGACGTGTCTTTTATTGGACTTTTAGGCTCAAATTCCTCCACTATTTCTTCAATGGTCAGAGGTTGAAGAGTTCGACCAAAATGTAACTGCACATTTCCGAAGTGTATCGCATTAATCCCTCTAACATTTTCATGTTCGGTAGAATAGACTAGTGTATTATGGCGATTATTCTTAGGATTGGGAAGCAGTTGCACTGGAAGCTGAGGTTGGTTTACCTGCTTATTCTGAGGAGGGTTTTAAGTTGGAGGAAACAAATTCTGTTGTTGATTCCTCCTTGGTTCAGTATAAAACTGATTTTGTGGCAGATTCCATTAGGGGGCAGCATGTGGTTGGTACCACTGTTGATTTCCCCATGTGTGGTTTATCCATTCAAGGGATCCATAATAAGGAGTTCCCTAGTTAGGTTGAGGTGGAGGCAATTGATTCCAAGATGGAGTCCGTTGATTATGAGCCCAGTTATTTTGTGGTCTCCATGTAGGATTAGGAATCTGTCCATAAGGGAAATTACCTCCTTGACGTTGGTTTAAGGCATTTATCTCTTATTCAACCTAAATGGTTTTTTACTTAGTATTCTTGATATCAGACAGAAGTTCACACTGATTTGTAGGATGGTTTTTCTCATATAGTTGACAAACATTGACTTTATCAAAAGGAAACTCACGCAATAGGTGTTTATTCCGACACCTTGGACAATAAATTGACAAGGTTTCAGGGTTGCGAGTTTTAGCTTGTATACCATCTAATGTGGTATTCAACTGAACAAGAATGTCTATTTTAAGATTTGCTATTTCTTCGTGGAGCTTACCTATCTTGTTAGACCCTTTAAAAATATTAGTTATGTGGAGTTCTCCCCAAGTATGGGAGAAATTATGACATAACTCACATATTTCCTCAAGAGTTAATTGAGATACGTCACCTTTTCCCATTAAATGAAGATTTCTTCTAGCGTCATCATCAAGACCTTTAAGATTTTTTTTTTTGAGAATCTCAACACTAATGACCGTTTCTCCACATCTTTTGGAGAGGAAGAGGAACCTATCGAGATAATCCTCTAAAATTTCATCCTCGTTTTGTCTCAGTTTAAACAACCCCTCCTTACAATCACTTAACCTACAGTAACTCTAGTATTTTTGCAAGAAGACAGTCTCCATTTCCCCCCAAGATGTTATACTACTAGAACCCAATCCCATAAACCAGCACATTGTTGAAACCTTTAAAGTTGATGGAAAGAGCTTCAAATTTTGGTTTTCATTCTTGTAATTAGAAGTCTGACACATGACTTTAAATTCAAAGAGAAATTGGTCTGGGTCTTCCGAGGATAAACCACGAAAGGTTGGAAGGAAGGTTGGGGATATGTTCTTCATGACAGTATCATCGTTAACATCCAACATAATAGGATAGGTAAACATTCTAGGAGGCTGAGGTTCATTGTGGTTAGGTTCTTCTCTATGATCTCCCATGATGTTCAAAAGAGGATGTTCCTCAAAAACAATTTCCTCTATAACTGGTTGTTTTACCAGTTGCTCGACAGGTAAATAATGGAAAGCCTCGGGTGGAGTAGGCTCAAATAATTCTTCAGAAGTGTGGTCGTCTGAGCCTTGGGCTTCCCTAGGTATGATTGGTATGTATTTTGGGGGGGTCTTTGGTATAAAACATCCGTGAGGGCATCTTTACTGGACCATGCAGAAAAGGAAGCCAATTGAGAAATTTTCGGCATAAAACTTGGTATTCAAACTGTCTCCTAATAACACTTAAGCATAAAGGCTAGTTAAGTCCCTGACAATGGCGCCAAAAAGTGATAGGCTATCGTTAGGTCCTACTACTTTAGAATATTGAATGCCAATTAGTCAACCGGGTAGTGTCCAAGGCAGTTTGCAGAACAAGATGGTTTGGATAACTCATTTTATATTTTATGTTTTTCCTTAAAATATTAAAATGAATTTTTAATCTAAGGCCATTAATCTGTTTAACTAGAAAACAATTTATTCTAAGAAAAAATGGAAATACTAAACTAAAAAGCATAAGACAACTATTTTAGAAAGAAACACAACTAAACTAGAAAGCATGGAAACAAGCAAAATAAACAACTGATATACTACAGAAGTAAAAAAGTAAGTGAACAAACAATGAAACATTTTAAACAGTAAAGGATTTTATGAACTACGAAAGATAACTCATACCAATGAAAAATAATGGTGCTTCGGAACTTCAGAATCAACTCTTAACAAACTCAATTACCTCCTACTGGACATATATCTAGCTTTAACAAATTAAACAACATAATAAAAAAATACTTATCTATCTAAACTACTTCCCTTGAGTGGCCAGCTCATGGGTTAACAACTCATCTTTAAATCACATAAGCTACTAGTTCTGGAGTCTACCCATTATGAACAGTCATCATCACTCATAATTCAACAAATTATCAATAGACAATAATCAGATAACGAAATCACATAACTCATTCAACAGTATTTGGAAAACCTTTTGAACAACATAACGATACTTCCTCTGTCTTATTCATCACTTGTGAAATTACATTCTTATAAATAAGTTATAACTAAATCCTAAATTTAAGATGGCGTGGATAGCCATTGAAAATGTCTTCCTCAACTTAAAGCTAACTTTGATGTCTTTAAAGCTCATAAACATGAAGAAGGCTCGAGAAGAGCCATAAAGTTTTAACAACATAATTTAAAGAACAAGACTAAATTCACGGTGCATCATCCAGACATCTAGGAGTGGGTTCACAACATTACTCTTGAGGCACGTGTTGATTAAATTTCTGCAACAGTCGCATGATGACCTGTTATTCCCTACAAAAAATGCTCAAGTCAACCCATTAAACCTGCATCGGAAAATTTCTTCAATTGATCAAAAGAAAGAAAGTTTGCATAATTTTCCTTTAAAATAAGTAATTATTTCTCCTAAAGTTTAATAAATTGGCACAGGCTTAAGATTGAGCTAGTAAGAGTAAGCTTTCTAGATTTTACTATGATGAGGTTATTTTTACCTCATCATTTCCTCCATCCCCATATCCAATGACATCAATAAATAATAGGGAAATGAAACCCATTTCTTATGCCTGAAATGGTTAAGAAAAAGGAAATGGTAGTTATTTATTGTCGTGTACCTTCCTTCCAAGGTAACCTACCTCATGATTTCCTTTGCCACATCACACCAGAGCACTTTCAAAGAGCTCCTATACCAACCACCACTTTTCACCTTCCTGAGATCAGCTGCATCATTACCTTTTAAGAAAATCGACATCGTATCTTGCTAGTCTTTCTTATCTATAAAAACCTTCATACCCTACATAGCCAAACCAATAATTTGAGCTATGAATTCTTCGTCTACCATGACATCTCTACCACCCAAATTTAGGTTTCTATCATTCCATCCTTTAGCAACCATCTCAATAACCTATGCATTGAAGTTGTGCAATTTCTCCATATAAATGGTTAAGCCACCCTTCTCAAGTATCTCCCAAACCTCCTTCCTCTGCTTGATAGTGTCACAAGACTTAGGCTTGGATCGATTTTTGTCCCCACCCATCGCGAGCTTCAGCACAACACACAGCCAAAACCACTTGAAATTGATACTCACACCACACAAAGCGAAACTACAAAACAAAAACCTCATAAAGCTAAAGTTAAACACACCCAGAATCCGTGTGAAACCCACCAAAGGATGAAAAGGAAATAATGACATATAGCTCCGAACAATGTGAAAGTTGTCCTTCGAACTCAAAACTTTAACATCCTCCTTCAAATATTTCACTCGCATGACTAAGGAAATGCATCCCACAATGCCAACAAGGATCGGCCAGATATCAACTCTCATTAGTGATAAACGTCATCACTTTAAAAGGAATGGAATCATTAAAATTCCATTCCTTTTGTTCTTTAACACCAAATTTAGCAAAAAAATCAGCTAACTTGTTTCCGTCTCTCAAAATATGGGAGATGTAGACATTATCAAAATATTTAATAATTTCAATTGAATCCTTAATCAGGGCTTCAATTGTCCATGACAGAGGAGAGACTAATTTCAAATTTTTAATAATATTTAGAGAATCACCCTCGACCCAAACCTTCCTATACCCTTGGCATTGAGCCAATTTGAGACCATGATAGACTACAACCGCCTCTGTAAAGTGGTTTGTCTGGGTTCCCAAAGGGAGCGCCACAACAGAGATGAGTCTACCATTAGAATTTATAATCACTCCCCCACATCCTACAAGTCTCGGATTTCCTTTAGCCGGACCATCAAAATTATTCTTAACCCAACCATCTGGAGGCACCTTCCAAGAAACATATTCTCTTGAAGATTTCCATTTACAGACCGAAAGAGATATATCACAAGGTAGCTTCCACTTTTGAGCAACAAAGATTTCAAAAGGACTAAGATTAATCTTATTGCCAGCATAAAATGAAACTCCAGAAAGAAAGTTCTCCTTAATTCCCACACAAATTTTATGAGCCACAACCAAAGTCGGAAGAGAAGAATTCCTAAATATTCAGTTGTTTCGCTCCAACCGCACTCCCCAAATCAGACGAGGCAAAGTCAGAGACCACAAGATCTACAGAGCCGAATTAGTAGAAGGGGCCAAACATTGGAACCATGAAACACCCAACAAATGTTCCAAAGAGAGAGCACATGCTTCCATATCACATCAATAAATGAAAAGTATTTTTTGCTTCCTACTCACAGAGAAAGCATCTATTGGGCATAAAAAAACCTCTTTTAATCAAATTATCAGTAGATAAATTTTTGTTTTGATAGAAAATCCAAAAGAAAATATTGATCTTGGGAATCAATCTAGAGGACCAAACAGAAGCCTAGAAAGGTGGAAGACCAATAAAGGATTCATTGAGATGAAAATTCGAAGCAACAAAGAAGGCTTCCAAACAAAACTATCAGGAGAAGGGAAGGAGGGAATATGAACGAAAAAAAGAGCCTTATAAATAACATCCAGCCTAGGGTCCACCTCATGAAATTTTCACCAATAGTCTCCATCAATATAGTCAACAAACAATCTGCCAAACTGTCACACACATAGGTCCATAAAAGGGAGAGCCTAAGGCTCATCCTTGAGAGGTTGATTACCAAACCAATTATCTTCCCAAAACAAAATACTCCTCCCATTACCCAGCTGCCAAAAAAGACCCTTAGCAACAAGCCTTCGAGCCTTCAACATTGCATTCCATAACAAAAAACCATTCAAAGGATTAAATTCATTAGAAAGAACATCTCCGATCCCATCAACACCATGTAAGTATTTACTCCAAGCAATTTCCACCCACTCACTTTTAGCTAGCAAAAGATTCCACAACTGTTTACCCAAGAGGGCATTGTTAAAAGTTCTACTTTTACGGATTCCCATCCCCCCAACCTTTTTGGAGTGAAAGACATCATCCCAAGCAATCAAATGGGTTCTTTTTCTATCTTCAAAACCCATCCAAAGAAAATTATTCTGAATTCCTTTCAAGATATCCACAAATTTCCTCAGCATATGAAAGATACTAAGAGCATAGACTGGGATATTCTAAAAGGCGAACTTAATCAACTAAAATTTACCAGCTTGGCTTAGCAAAGACCCCTTCCAACCAACCAACTTGGAATTGAATTTGTCTATCAATCCCCTACATAAAGAATCAAGAGCCTTCGAGCATAAGGGGAGACCCAAGTAAGAAGCAGGAAGCTCACCAATTTGACATTGAAGGATTCTAGCAATCTTAATTTGTCTTTGAATCAGAGTGTTGAAAAAGAAAATCACACTCTTCTACAAACTGACCTTTTGCCCAGATGCCGCCTCATACATTGGCATAATTCGTTTAATAGCCTTAGCTTCCTTAATCGAAGGCTTCCCAAGCAAAAGAGAATCATCCAAAAATTGTTGATGAGAGTAAACCAAGTTAGTGGATGAGGGGGCTAACCCATTCATAAGACCAGAATTAACAAATCTTTGGATCGGGTGACACAAGGACTCAACCATAATGATAAACAAGAAGGGAGAGATAGGATCCCCTTGCCTCAACCCCCTAGAGAAATCAAAGAGGGGAGAAGGGGATCCATTGATGAGCACCAAAAACTGAGGAGTTGAAACAAGTTGATGCATAAAAGCCACCAATTTCTCCCCAAAACCAAAGGAAAGAAGGATCTTAGACAAAAAACCCTAGTCCACTCTATCATAAGCTTTGAGCAAATCAACCTTGAGGACAAAACCAACCTGCTTATTAACAGAGAGAGAGTGGATATTCTCATGAACAATGAGAATAGAATTCAAAATTTTCTTACTAGCCACAAAGCCATTCTACCAAGGAGAGATGATTAGAGGCAAAAATATTTCCAACCTCAAAGCCAAAACCTTGGAAAAAATATTATAAATCGAGTTACAAAGACTAATAGGATGAAACTCCTCAAAAGAAGCAACATGAGGATTTTTAGGAATCAAAATAATAAAGGAGGAATTCAACTCCTTTAAGAGGGAACTCATTCTAAAGAACTCCTTAGTAGCGGCAACATATTTCACCAAAATTTCCCAAAAGGATTGAAAAAAGAACATAGGAAAGTCATCAGGGCCCAAAGCCTTATTACGTTCAAAGGAGAGGACAACACAACAAATCTCCTCCCCCGAAGGAATACCAAATAACTGCCTATTGAGATTCTCATCTAGTAGCTTGGGAATATCCCTCAGAATATCCACTTAACAGGCCAAATCCAGCTCACCCTCCATCGAAAGAAATTGAGAAAATTAAGAGGCAAAAACATTCTACAAATCAACATCCTTCTCCAGAGCTCAATTATTAAAGTTAATCAAATTAATTCGATTAGAAGCCCTTGATTTAAGCATAAAGATATGAAAAAACTTAGCATTTCTATCGCCACTCTTTAGCCACATGATCCTCGAGAGTTGCTTCCAAAATTATTCCTCCTTCACCACAATATTATGTAGCTTGGAAAAAATAAATTTTTACTTCAACATCACATCCTAATCATACCTAGACACTTGAATGACTTGCTGGACAGAAAGAAGCTCCTTAGAAACACCATCTTTCTCCACAAAATATGACCAAAGGAGGTACAGTTTCATTTTCTAACATTAAACTTAACACTAGCCAATTTTTTAACCACTCTGTACATAGCCAACCCATTAACATTAATATTCCACCAATCCTTAACTAGATTACCCAAATCAAGATGACAGGTCCATATTTTCACAAATCTAAAAGGGAAACTCTTCTTACCACCCAAAAAATCCACAGATAGAGCTAGGGGAAAGTGATCTGATCCCAATCTTGTAAGAGCTAAGAAGGAGCAGGCATAATGGCCAAGCCAATCAGGGGCTAACAGAGCCTAGTCTATCTTAACCTGGATAAGGGCATTACCCACATGCCGCCGATTCGACCAGGTACAGGAGGCCCCCTTCAAGTCCAAATCCAGAAGAGCCGAGTCATTAATGAACTGCATAAGATCAAATCTACTGTCATCCACATTATGCGATCCACCCATCTTATCAACATCATGCAGAGGTGTATTGAAATCTCCAATGACCAACCAATTACCTATATTATGAGAATCTTTAAAAGAAGCAAGATTATCCCAAAGATTTGTTTTGGCACTCTTGCAATTAGGAGAATAGATATTAGACAAAGTCCAGGAAAACTTATCATGAAGGTGGAAGAGAGAAGTAGCCATATGGTTACTATCATTAAAAACCTCCACACCTCTAATCACTCAAAGATTCCAGAGTCACAATACCATCAGAAGCACCAACCGCTTCAGAACAATGCATACCACAGTCCTTGAAAAGCTTCATTTTCAACCTAGAAAGTTTATTCAAACCCATTTTAGTTTCTTGAATTAAAAAAATATCAGGATGATGATCTCTAACCAAATTGGCCAAGAGATCATGCTTATGAGGGTGATTCAAGCCCCTCATATTCCACGAGATAATAGTCATGGGATTTTAAATGTGGTGCTCTTAGATCACATATCCATTAGAGTTCTCTACGTACCATGAATAATTTCCATCTAACTCTCCTTTTCCCGAACCACATTAGCAAGAGGTTGGCATCTACCATGTAGCTTAGACCCACAATCAATCCTCTGCCTATTTCTTGTCACAACTCCT